>WBMZ01011544.1:0-39993 GCA_013400975.1 Atrichornis clamosus
TCCTCATCCTGCAAGAAGTTCAAGCTATCAGTCCAGATACTGGTGCCAGCCTCTTTCAATGCTCTGACCCAGCCCTGCCACAGCAGGAGTTAGAATTACAATCTGAGTTATGTCTCTTTTCCCTTTTCCATTTCAGGATGACAATGGATGCTCTGCAGCTAGCAAACACCGCCTTTGCAGTTGATATGTTCAAAAAGCTGTGTGAGAAGGATAAAAGAGCCAATATTATTTTTTCCCCACTGTGTACCTCAACGTCTCTGGCTCTGGCATATAAAGCTACGAAAGGTGATACTGCAGACCAAATGAAACAGGTAAGCTGTCAGCAACCTGTTCTGTGGCTGCAAAATTATACGGCTGTTGTAGGTGCCTTTCTTGTTTATTCTTGTTAACCTTCTCCTGGATGTCTGATTCCCTTGTAAGACAGACTTCAAATCATCCGTCTGAATTTCCTGAATGGTTCAACACTCCATGGCCCCACACAACAAAAGACGTTGAAAATCCATCCTAAAGAAAAAGCTTTTCAAGCATGTACAAGGCAGAAGGGGATATGGTTGAGTCCTTAACAGTTGCATTAAAGCCTTGTCTCCTTTAAGCATAGTGTTGTTTGTGGCTGCACGTCACTGTCCAGATCACTGCATTTTCTGGATAACTGTTTTTTCTTTATTCAAGAATGCCTACACTTTATAGAATTAGAAATAACTTTGCCACTGTCTGGCAGCAGCAGGTGTGCGTAGCAGCCCTGCCACTGACTTTTCCCTTTCTCCTGCAATACTGCTAAGAGGATGTGGATGCAGTAGAAGGGGCACAATTTCAGCCATGTTCCTCCTCACAAGTATCTCAGGGTGCTCAAGGGGTTTCCAGTAGCGCGACCCAGCACGGCAGCCGTGATTCAATCAGATGATCAAGCTCACTCTGTGGTGCAGGGAGTCAGCCCTCCAGCCTCTGGGGGAGCAGAGATTGAGCTGGTTCCTTTTTATCCCAGTGAGGGTCCCCATGGTTTCTGCAGTTACCTAAAGGTGGATGAAATGTAAATTCAGTGTGCATTTGTATGCTGATTATCACCTGGCTCTGAAAGACTTTCTACATAATTTGAATGTATTTTCCTTCCTTTGGGAGTTCCTCCGTGTACTTTCTCATTCACTGAAAGTACCCCTGAGTGCAGCCTTCTGTGTCCCTACTTATGCCACAGATTACAGTGAGCCTGGTGCTGTTCACAGAGCTGCTCAGCAATATGTCCATGAAAATCACAGTATCATAGAATGGTTTGGGTTGGAATGGACCTTAAACCCCCTTGCCATGGGCGGGGACATCTTCCACTAAACCAGGTTGCTCAAGACCCTACCCAGCCTGGCTTTGAACGCTTTCAGGGGTGGATCTTGTAGGCATTGCAAATTTTTCCAAACAGCATTTTGTTTTTTAATTTAAAATTAATTTTTAAAAAAAATTATTTATTTTTAAGATTTAAATGGCACCCTGAAGCTCCCTCACAATTTCAAAATTCGAGCGTTGTCTTTCTGATGGGAAAGTTCAAAATATTACCCTGCCCTTATTTTGTTTTCACTTGTGTCTGCAATTTGCTTTGAACCATTCCATAATAACAAGTTAACCTACAAATCCACAAGTCGAGCTCTGTTACACAAGGGCATTTATGTTTCATATTTCTCTGGTGGTAGTTAAAAGGTGCTGACTATGGATACTAAGCAGAGCTTGGTGTGCTTTTAAGTGTAATATCTCTCCTGTTTTCCATGTCTGTTCTAGCTTCTGCCTGCCCCTGAGTTTGTGCTGTGATTTTAAATACTAGATAAAAAGGATCCAGATTGGCAGGTGTGCTCTGAAACATCATTTGATAAACTTGTGCCAAAAGTTCTCCCAGGTAGAGAAGTTGCAGTAGCTTTCTCCTCCAACCTAGTTTCCAGGCACAGAAGCTTTCTGCACTTAACATTCAAAGAAATAAAACTGTTGAAGGAAAAGGAAATAAGTTGAGAAAGTTGTTTCTGAGGAAATGACCGTGGAGTTTGGCTAGGAGAGCTGTGCTGGTGCCGTGTTGGGAGTTTATTTTCTTCTTCTCCCACTGAGCAAGGAGAGGGGAGAACACGGAGGGGTAATTAAAGCAGAACAGCAGTTTTGTCTGTGAAGATGCAATGTGTTCTGTGAGAAAGAGCAGGAGTGATGTACAAAGGGAAAAGAAGGTCACAAGTGCCTGCTGTACCTCATGAGGGAATTTGAGGCAGGTGGAGAGGGTTGGACAGGCTGCCTGTAATGAAACAGCCACCATCAAAGATCCTGTAATAAGTAGGCATTAAAAGTTCAATTTATATTTATAGGGTTATTTTTGAACAAAGGCATCATCACCCCAGTACTTCCTAGTAGTGGACCTGTCATTCCCAGGAGTTGGGAGGTGGCCATGTGTGGGTCAGCAGCCCTACTCGCAGTTACACTGTGTCTACAAAAACAGACACAGGTATCTTTATCTGATCAGTTTTTGCTGAAATCTCATGTGATGTCATCTATTAGTCACAGCAGTGAGCAAACTTGATATCTCAAGCATTTTAAAGGTGTAGCCCACTTCTAGACAGGAGATTATCTGGGACCCTCACTTATCTGGCTTAAAAACTCCAGAATTTTAGATGGAAATGTAAGTTTGGCAAAAACATTATGACTCCATATTACGGAGTGTTCGTTGACTAAGTCACATCACCAGCATGAACAGCTCTGTTGGGTTCTTTGCACTGCTTAGAGGAAAGAAATGCATTTGGTAAAATTCTGGTAGGATTAAATTTTTAGATTTATGTGAGGATGTCAAATAAATAAATACATTAATGATTTTAGAGTAACAACAGTGAGAGGCTGTGTCATTAACTTAAATGCAAAAAGCCACAGCTCTGGCCACAAACTAACATTATTCTTTGCTAAGCTGTTAGGAATGTTTTGACAATAACACTGAAAAAAGATGCTTAGTATTTTACTATGTTCATTTAACAGGTGCTCCATTTACAAGATGTCAAAGATGTTTCTTTTGGGTTTCAAACAATAACTTCAGATGTTTCCAAACTCAGCTCTTTCTTTGCACTGAAAATGGTCAAACGGCTGTTTGTAGACAAGTCTCTTAATCCTGCCACAGTAAGTACCGAAGGAAAACCCTGGTATTATGAATTGCTTGGCCATCATGTTGACGATTTATGGCATCAGACTGCAGTGTTATTTAAAATAAATTGTCTTACTTTTGGCTGTTGGTTGAGTGGACCCGAATGATGAACAGCATAATATTCTCTGCTGCCATAAGAGTTTGTAGGAGGATGGATGAGTCTGCTGCTTGACCCCAAGCTGTGCAACTATTACAACACTTTTAATTCTTTCATTAATATGCTTTAGGTCAGTAGCTAGGTTGGTTTTGAATGCAACCTAAGTTTTATGCCACTTCAAAGTCTTTGCAATGCATGTATGAGTGAAAATGACTATAAAAAAATTGGTGGTGCAAGTGTGAGTCCAGTTCCCACACCCGAGTAATTACTGCATAAGATGTAGTTTTCTTAATCTGTCTGAGGAGGCAGAAGCCTGACTATTGCAGCAACCCAAGTGAAGAAGGTGGTGTTTGGCCTTATAACTTATGAACCCTGCAAAAAACTGAGAAGAATGCTGTGTGTGGGGGTTTTTTTTTTCCCCCTAAAGTTGTCTTTGAATAGAGTCCCAAGCAAGGATAGTAGCCGAAAAGCGATGTTTCAGAAAACTCAACAGGCTTTGGTGATGCTATGATCAGATTGCCTGCTGTTCAGCCTCTGCTACAGCAAAGGCCAACACCCATGCAGAGCAATAACTGTCTTCCCTGGTGAGGACAGACATGATGGGAGCAGCCTGTTGCCTTTATCTCAGTCTTACTCAGGCCTGGACTGAGGGTTGCTTTATCCTTTCAACCTCTGGCAACATGGTCACTCATGCAATACCAAAGCTGCTTTAGGTGCTGATGTAACACCATTTGACTGAAGACAATCTTGGGAGGGATGTGCTGGAAGCAGTTGTGCATCCTGGTTGTCACCCACAGTTATTAAGTAGCTTTCCATCATAATAAACTCTTCAGCTACCCAATGGAATTTAACCAGGCATGACTTTGGTAACTTGTGTCTTTCAGGACTTTGTCAACTCCACAAAGAGGCCTTTTCCATCTGAACTGGAATTAGTGGAGTTCAAAGAAAAAACTGAGGAGACCCGACAAAAGATCAACAAATCTCTTTCAGAGCTAACTGATGGTAAGTAGAGCTTAACCTTGGGGATGCTGTTTGCCTCTTTGGAGAAAGATCTTTGTCCTCGTGACACCTCCCTACTAATGATTTTAGAAGTAAATACACAGTGAAAGCAGACTAGACCTACTATTTGGATTCATGAGGATTAGAAGCGTCAGCCTGTTTTGAAATCACTGACTTCACTACTGCCGCACTCCTGAAGGTGGAAGTGTGAGACTGACCTTGCATTATTAGCCTTAGGGAAAGCTGCTCACATTTGACTGGAGCAGGATGGTCTGGGAGAATGACAGGTCCTGGCTGTGGAGCATCACAAACATCTGATACCAATACATCTAATCCAGGCTCTAATTCCTTTAAAATCTTAATTGTAATGGCAAGTACTTGCTGAACTTTGAATTTCAGGCTATTAATTAATATCTCAGCTGCTTTTGCCAGCAAGGATGCCACAAGCAGATGTGGATCTCTTATTTGCCTTCCTGTGGAGGCTCGGGCAGAGGTGGCCCTGGTGTTGGTTGCCACCTGTAGCCCTCGTGTGGTACAACTGTGGAAACACCGTGCACGTCTCTGGTCCTTCCCAGGCTGGCACAGATGCTCGTGTGGAAGCACCTTGCCCTGCCTGAGCAATTCAAAAACAGTCCTTGTCTCCCCAGTGCTCGGAATTCAGGGTCATTTATGGCAGTGCTTGAACAGGTCTAAGACAGAGAGAGTGGGACATGACATTTACATACTCTTTGTGAAGTCTGTAGCAGTATTTGGTCATTAACTGTAATCAGAGCAGCATTTTTTGTTATCCTCTGAAACTTCCCTTCAAGTCTTACTCTCCAAATGACAAATGTTTTTTTCACTTACACCTGTTGAATTTCACTGAAAATTCAGCACCTTCTTTAAGGTATTGAACAAAAGCAAGAGAAGTATTTTTGATTCCATGCGATATAAACCAACAAAACATGTAATTTGGAAGATCTGCCTTGATCCTAAATCCCTTATCAAAAATTAAGTTGCAATTTTAAGTGAGTATTCCTTTTTGAAATTTCCCGTTGGAAATAAAATCTTTAATCTGTGAGATGCAGGACACCAATGCTTTCAGTTCAGTGAAATGTTGCCATCTTCACCTGAAGAACTTGATATACTGCTAAGGCATTGCTGTATTAACAACCATCTTAAACCTGTTCACAGGAAAAATGGAGAATGTTTTGAATGAGGATAGTGTAAGTGACCAGACTCAGATCCTTCTAGTTAATGCAGCCTACTTTGTCACAAACTGGATGAAGAAGTTCCCAGAGGCAGAGATCAAAGAATGTCCTTTTAAAGTCAACAAAGTAAGTTCAAAAAAAAAAAAAGAAAAAAAGTACTGTTTCCTCTCATGAAAATGCAAACTTTGAGCTAAGGAATTTCCAACAGGAGAAAATGAGAAATGTTTACTACCATGGCATTCTTAGACTCTATCTAAACCTGAATGGTGTTGCAAGGGTCCCAGACTCTCCTGTGAGTATATTTAGACAACGTGAGCTGAGTACAAGTGGTTAGAAGCAGCCATTGTCTGCAAGGAGATGCACATTCTCATGGGTATCTTCTTCTAAGAGACTGGAAGGTTGCAGGTACCAGAGGCTGCAAAAACCAGCAGAAGTGAAGCACATTGCTTCACTGTGGTCACAGAGCTGGTGAAATGTCTACAGTTGTGCCACCTCTTTGAGTGCATACCTTAGGTGCCTGGCCCTGTGTTTTCCACTTCAGAGATGGCATCACAGGATCACAGAATGAACTAGGCTGGAAAAGACCTCTGAGATCATCAAGTCGAACCTACGGCCTACCACCTCCTCATCAACTAAACCATGGCACTGAATGCCACATCCAGTCTGGTTTTAAACACATCCAAGGACGGTGACTCCACCACCTCCCTGGGCAGACGATTCCAGTGCCCAATCACTCTTTCAGTGAATAATATTTTTCTGATGTCAGCCTGCCTCCTTCCAGTCAGGCTCAGGACTGCAGCCCTCTGCATATCAGTCCTGCTTAGCCATGAGGTCTGAGTGGGTACAGCACCTATTACCTCATCAGTCAGTAGTTCTAGCTAAAAAAGTTTTAAAGATCATATAGTCAACACTAAAATTCTTACGTGAAATTCTCAAGGTTTTTTTTCCTAAGGTAACGTTTTTCTACTGAATTTGAATTCTGAACGTTTTTGTGTGGACAGAACAATTTTTAAATGTTCCCTTTGAAATAAAGAGCTTTGTTTTGTTTTGTTTTGTTTCATTCATGAAAAGCAAATACATAGAGATTTAAGTAAGCCTGAAATTTCTTCTTGTTCTATTTCAGCTCCTGAACCAAAATGTCAGTTATTGGTATGAACAACTTGACTTTCACTGTTGAGGTGTGCTCAGTGTTTGACGCTTGCTAGCATTGCAATGCCCTGTAGACAGTATAGTTTGTAGCACTCAGTGGAAAAGGCACAAAAGGCTACCAGTACTAGGTAAATCGCTCTTTTAGGGCACATCCCAAATATGTTGCTATTGTATTAAGTAGAATTCTGTTCCACTTTTCTTTGGAAAGCTGCCTACCACAAAAAGCCAGCAGGGTCTCTTACTGCTGCTTTCGTTACTTATGAAAGCCAAAAAATTCCCTGGTGATATCTCAGTATATCACTTCCATGCAAACCTTCCTCTGTCACCATCTTATTTGTGAATTAAAAGAAATAATAGGATTGTTTCCTCTATGTTTTGCAGACTGAAACTAAACCAGTGCAGATGATGAATCTGGAAGCTACTTTTTGCCTGGGCTATGTAAAAGATTTAAATGTTGCCATCCTTGAGCTTCCATGCCTTAACAAACATATAAGCATGCTCATTCTCCTGCCCAAAGAGATTGAAGATGAGACCACTGGCTTGGAGCAGGTGAGAGAACAAAGTAGAATTGCTATGATGCTTCCCTCGGAAACAGCCCATATAATGCCACATGTTTATGGAAGGTTTTTGTTATTTAGAAGCAGTGCATAGGGAAACAAAAAGTAAGTTTCCAGTGAATTTACCTTCTCATTCTGCTTCTCTGTTCCTGATCTCATATTTGTGGCATCATTGTTTTCACTGTGTCCAAGTGTGAGGTTGTGAACAAGATTTTGTTCTAGATAAGGTGTGCACAGAAGGCAGTGTAAAGTGTGGAAGGTGCCCTTAACTCTGGTGTCCTTATTTTTTTTTCAGTTGACATGAATCCATAATTTATTTTGCTAAGATCTTACACTTTTCCAAGTTTTAATTTTGAGCAAAGGTGCCTGCAAATGAGCCATTTTTTATCACAATTGCACATAAATGTGAAAATTAATCTGGCATTTCCTAAAGAACAATAATTTCTTATGTCATTTCTCTGTGTTAATTTTAGAACATATTTTCACCCCTCTTCAAAGTTTATTAAGGACTAAATAATTAATAATATTAATTTATAATAAAGTTATTTAAGGATGAAAAGACAGATGATCACTCAAGTCTCCTTTGTAACTTACTGCAACTAGCCACAAATTTTAAAGGCAGAAAGAATCTCTCTTTGCAGCTGTAAGATACTTTTATATGCTGGAATAAATTACAGAACACACATATCTTAAAATGCAAGTGAGACCTTTCCTGACATCAGTTTGTTGTGGCCCCACATTTTGCCTCCTCACTTTCCAGTTTAAAAAAAATTGCTCAAACAGCTGCATGTTTGATTGAGATCAGGCTCTGGATTTGGAGTCTTTTTCTGTCTCAAATACCAGCAATTTCATTACTCTGTAGGGTCAGGAATAAAGACTTTTGGATCTTTGCCAGTTGGCCAGGTGTAAGCTGGGTAGGGACTGTCTTCCCCAGGTTCCTTCATTTGGCTGTTGAGGTGATTGCTTATCAAAAGCTTGCCAGAGCATGCACATGCAGTAGAGTTGCTCCAGAGGCCTGTCCTATGGATTAAAACATATTTGAATCAATATAACTGTGAGTATGTTAAGTCTGAATGCTATGATGGTGAATTCAAAAGCAAAAGTTGCCTTTTGGGCTTTAATTTTTGGAGGACTGAGAAGTTCAGGAATTGTCTTTTTTTTTTCTCTCTCTCTTTTCTTGGACTGCTGATTAATTTCCTTTGTGCCTTTATGTTTTCAGCTGGAAAAGGCACTGACCCCTGAGACATTATTACAGTGGACCAATCCCAGCATGATGGCCAACACCAAAGTGAATGTCTTTCTTCCAAAATTTAGCGTGGAAGGCGACTATGACCTGAAGCCACTTCTGGAAAGCCTGGGAATGACAAATATCTTCAATGAAAATGCATCAGATTTCTCTGAGATGTGTGAGACAAAAGGTGTAGTTTTGTCAAAGATCATCCATAAAATCTCCTTGGAAGTCAATGAACAAGGCGGCGAGTCCCGGGAAGTACCAGGATATCGGATTCTGCAACACAAGGATGAATTCAAAGCTGACCATCCATTTATCTTTTTGTTTAGACACAACAAAACTCGCAACGTGATTCTTTCAGGCCGATTTTGTTCTCCTTAAGCAGGGCAGGTTCATTATGAAAAAGCACAATTACATTTATGGTGGTGCACACTCTTGTAAAGGAAATCCAAGACGTTCATACATTGGCTGAGTAATACAATGTACTCTACATATGCAGCAGAACTAGTTTATCTCCTTATGTTTCATCCCCTTTAGCGGAATAATTTCCACTGTGAAGAACGCACCATATTTTATTGAGAAGTATCCCAGCCTCAGCAACAAGAATATTTTGTTCCTCTGTGACACCTTTTTCCCGAAATGAACTGAGAGCCTGACTTAAGATAGACCAGGACCCAGAAAGGGCCCTGGGAGGAAGAGCTGCTTTCCTCCTCCGAAGTGAAACCCCTTTCCCTGGTGACTCCCACTCTGTGGATTCCTAATGCCTAGAAGGGGAAATGTGGACATGTGGTGTGATAGCTCTCCCCCTGTACCTGGCTACACTTTGGTGGTCCAGGGTGCCCTACCAGACCCTGCCAATGCCCAGTGAAGAAGTGCTCAAGTTCTGTAGCTACAACTTCAGACTGGTGTCAAAATTTGCATCTGTGAAACAGCAGCCACTCTGAGGCCGGTGGACGCCAGAGGCAAAAATCATGGCGACAAAAGGTATCCCCAGAAGACTCTTAAGTGTGAGCTACCTCAGTTCCCAGATTGTGGAGGTTGGACTCTGCTGTGTGGCCTTTTTTGACTCATTCCCTTCAGACACGGAACATGGGACAAGTTCACTGCAGCTATGAAGAGCCTTATTGTATATATCCTAAGGAAAAGAACATTATGCAATTCAAGGATAGAACACAGTTGGATTAATACCGGAAGTGCCACACTTTTCATGCACAGATTATCTGCCATTTCTAGTTCTGGATTCAGCATTAAGGAAACTCCTTACAGTTACTTAATGTCTGAATCCATTTCTAGTTCTGGATTCAGCATTAAGGAAACTCCTTACAGTTACTTAATGTCTGAATCCATTTCTAGTTCTGGATTCAGCATTAAGGAAACTCCTTACAGTTACTTAATGTCTGAGGCATGAGAAAGAAATAAGGACTTCAGCGTGAGTGAAATTAACATTGTAATTACTAGTCTTCAAATTCCACATGAGATTATGGTAATCAGATTTCATTTCTGTCTAAAGACTGCCTGCTGCATATGTTCAGTACTTGTTTACCTAATTACTGTTCAGAATAAAGCACTATAAAACTTGTGTCAAATGTACAGTACTTCTAGTGTCAGTCTGTGTGTTCACTGACAGTGTCAGTGTTCACTACTTACTTCCAGTAAATGGTAGAAATGGAAGTGAACAGATTCACTTAGGCCATGAAGTCAAAATAAAAAAAAAACCTAAACAACTAAGTAAATGTCCAAATTGCACTTCTGAGCCACATGGTGATAATTCTCAGTAAGGACTGTTACTAGCTGGTCAGGAGATACAGTGAATTCAATTATATCTCCTCAAAAGATGTGAGCATTTTACTTGAGAAATCCTCTTGGTGCCTGAGGTCTGAAAGAAATTGGAAAAAGATTTCTAAATGGGAACATGCAACAACCCCTAATATGCATGCTTTCAACATTAGAGCACTGGTTATTGTGAATTTAGAGATGGGAGTTCTGATCTTTTGATTCTCGATGTTTTGATTCTCGAACTTAACAACCCTTGAGAAGCCTTTAGTCACAATGACTCAATTGTTTTACCTGTTTCCTTCCCACAGTGGACCTTTAATGGTCTCTAATGCATTTTAATGTCAGAGGCTTAACTGGGGTCTTTGGCCCATATCTTTCTGAGTACTGAGGAGACTCACTTCCACCAAAACCAGTGGGAGTTGGGACCCTGCAGACCTGTGGGGATGTTTGCTGATATGCATCAGATGTCCTGATATATGGATAATAGTCAGAAGAATGAAAAATATAACTATCACAGTGAGCCCATCCTGTCTGAGAAGGACTTACCTGCAAAGATCTTTACTGGCTCAAATTCAATGATACCTGAATGACTGGGAATGATTGATACACCCTGTCATTGTCTGATCTGTGTTGGAGGCTGGGGTCAGACATATTCAGGGCTGTTGTCACAGTGGTTTCTACTGGTTGTGCTGTAGGAGGTGGATCAGGACGTTGTGCATGGGGTTGGTGACTAAGCAGCTGCAGAGGCAGTCCGTGCATAGACAAGATGGACTGGCTGCCTTTAGTCTGTACAGCTCATGTGTGGGCACTGACTCTTTGTCAGGTAGTTCCAGTTGTCCATCAGGCCATATCACACTGACTGCCACATCTCTGCTGGTCTGCTGGACTGAGGAAAACCTCTGGCAGATTGCCCCATTCTTCCGTTTTCTTCCTGGATGAGATTTCCTGAAGGAGAAAAGCTCATCTATTGCTTTCTCAGCTTTTTCAGGTTCTGGAAACATAGCAGCTCAGGAGCCAGTCTTCATGTAATGGAGGCCGTAGTCCGTTTAATGCTAATCAGAGCATTTGGCATATTCCCACAAATTTATGTAAATCATGTCTTCTCCTTGTGAAAGCTTTGCCACGTAGGGTTATCCCATGAAAGCAGAGAGGAACACTGCCTCAGGGTGGGGCCCATCTTTCTCCACCTCCTGACTAATGGCAAGGTATCCCAGCCTGTGCAAGGCAAGCAGATATTGGAGATACAAAGCTGTCTTGGTCCACATAAAGCAAACCCACTTATTGGTCATTTATAAACAGGGTGACTTGCCCACGAAAATCCCAGGTTCACATTTCACTTCTGCCTCTTCTCTCTACCAGTCCCACTGCGAAGCCTTTCCAACTTGCAGCATGTCAGAGTGAAGCATCCATGAGGCCCCTGCTGGTGTGAGAAAGTGTGTTACAGTCTATTGTTTTGGTTCCACCCATGCTGGCCTCTGGGCCTTGGGCCATGGGAGGACATGGGAAAACGCGTGTGGGAGTTTGTGTACAGGAACGCTGAGGTGCTGGAAGCTGTTGGTTGCAATGGAGAGAGTGAGCACAGCTGAGGGCTTGCTCAGATCGACAAGGTGCTCCACCTCACCTTTCAACAGGGCGTTACTATCCAGTGATGGATGATGCCCCTGGTGGAAAACAGCAAGCTGTGGCTGGCTTTGGCAGGCAATTGCAACCTGCAGTGCTATGTGCCTACTCATCACTTGCTCACCTGCACAGTCATTGCCCATTCCTTGCTCCCAGTGTTTGGTTGAGGAGAAGGGACACATCTTAATGTCTTGTGGTAGCAAAAGTTGTTTTTGGGGAAGTTTGGAAACTTGAAAAATGCAATGTAGGGCAAATTGGCCCCACTGGAAAAGCAGTACAGTTTTGTGAACGTGCTGCCCTAAAGGCCTAGAAAAGACAGAATTTGCACATACATTGACATTTCCTGAGGCAAAGTAGTTAAATGGATGTCAAGGAAGCTCTGAGGGAATGTATGACAGAGCAAGCCAAATAAATCAGTGGAGGAATGATGTCAATATAGGAGGGACTGAGAAAGCACAGAGATCAGAAAGGCTTGCAAGATACTAAAAAATACTTAGACTGTCACTGAAAAGAAGCCTGGAGTCAGAAAAGCATCAGAAGATACATGGTAAGGCAATGAGCATAAATAAATTAATTTTAAAAATAGAGAAATGGAAAACTGAGGAGGAAGAGTAAGGAGCACTACAGAAACATGCAAGAAGGGAAAATAGGGACAAGGAAGTGAATGGCAAATGGAAGCAAAAAAACAGTGAAGAAAAGAATAGAGGTAACAAGAACACTCTTTTTTTTCTTGTGTCTTACATTGCTTAAAATTTCCTCTTTTTGGATGGGCATTGGAGCACTGGAGCCTGGCCAACTGGGCAAAGACCTTGGCAGAGGAGCAGGGAACAGCAAAGCTGTTGGGAGCTGTGCCTAAAGAAGAGGGGAGTCCAGCTTCAGCACTAGAAGAAAAGTGTGGAAAGGGCAGGATGGTGCTGGGGGACCGTCTTCCTCTTTTTTGCTAACCATGTTTGATCCCATAAATATCCTATGAATCTAAAGCCAGTTTCATGCTTTGTAGGAAGAAAGTAGAGGTGAGAAAGGAAAGACATAAAATTTTCAGGGTTGCAAAGCCACGTACAGCCCTAGATTAATTTTGGTGTCTGCGTCCAGCTGCCATAACTCAGTGCTGCACCTGAGCTCAGAGGTGCTGATTAGGGGAGTTCAAACACTGTGCTGGTGCATCTCTGTGCTTCCCATCTCTTTACTTCCTTCTCACTTTATGCTGGAGACTCAACCTACATGATCAACCACTCCTGACTTTCTTTTATTCTTAGCTCCAGTGATTTAAAAGAATACCCCCTGGCTGGGGATTCCTGTTACAGTTCAAGGAAACATTTCTTCCCTTCTCTAATTAAGCTCCTTCCATGCATATAAAGCTGACTCCTTTCCTGAGAGGGAGATGGCTGTAGGCAACGTAAAGCTCATGCACTTCCCATTCATTTACTCTATCTCTGCAGGCAAGTTCAGCTCCACATAATCTTGCCGTGAACCCTGCACACACTTGTGTCCAGGCCAGACCCCATCAAAATTTGAAAGCAACTGCACACAGCAGTGCAGCCATGGATCTCCAGGGTTAATGACCAGTTTTCCAGCTGAGGGTGACTTGGCATTGCTATCAGGAGATGTTGCCAGCAGATATTGCCTGCCAAACTTGTTGGGCAGGTTAGAGAGAAACGCTAATAGCATATTGCTAGATATAGGTTTCCCAGTCTTGTGTGGGGAAACTTCATGTTGATGGCATTTGCATTAAACTGCAACATGCTGCTATCAGCAAGCATTGGTTAGAGGCTGAACTTTCCCACAAGCGAGTGGGAGATTTTTGTAATACAGTATTCACAGGAACGTGCTCCAGAACTCAGCTGTTGTCTTCATTTAACCTCTTCAGGCAAGAAGGTAAAAATTCTATGTTGTTTTGTTGGTTTTGGGTTTTTTTCCAAAATACCTGTAATTTTTTTTTTTTAATGATCCAAAGTAGTCTACAGGCTGGTAAAGTAAAGATCATTTTTACAGATTGGACAGAGAGAGAAACACCTTTACAGTCTGCAGGCAGCAAAACACACTGCTAAAATTCAGGTGGCTCAAGAGCTCACACAAAAGGAGCTGGTCTTCAGTGGGACACGAATGAGGATTTTGGAAACACATCTAAAGATTCTTGCCTAAATTTCACAGGCTTTTGAACCTGAAATCTCCCCAGAACCTCTCTGTTCACCCCGTAAGATCTAATTGCCACAGGACTGATGAGTTCAGTGGCTTATATGAGAAAGTAGATGCTTTTCTGCTTGTATCTCCAGAAGGGCAGAAGGAACGGCTCTTTCAGAGCACCTCTACTCACTTTGGTAGAAATGGGCTTCCTATAAAGTGATGGTGCTGATGACCTGGGAAAACTGACCTGCAGAATGAGAGATACAGGTTGGTTTTCCTTCTTTACTCAGGTTGCTGTGGCACAAGAAAAAGCCTTGAAATGTTCACTGGATGAGAGACGGTATGCAATTCTTTGACTAGGTTCTTACACATTTCTCCTTTACCCTGATCCCTGCTGCCAGGGAGGTTGTTTGTGTTCTTAAACAAAGACACTGTAAAATAGGAAGGGTGGAGTGGTATTCAGATTTTGTTTTGTTAGTGGGGGTGCTAGTCTTTGCTATCAACATATTTGCTCCTGGGTTTGGCAGGCCAATGCACATCCATGTCTGTTTATGCAGAAATAACTGGCCTGGAAAGAGGTATAGAAGATACCAGAGGGACAGACGCAAACTAACAAAACAGTCAGGAAAAAACTTTCTGGCATAAAAGTAGCATCCTGAGAGGCTAGGTTGTTTGGAAAATGAACTTGGCACCATTTCACTTGAAAAGCTGTTTTGTACTGAAATGTACTGGTTTTTAATTTAAACCATGTCTTGTGCCACTTAGGGAATTACTGTGATATAAGAAATTAAATTTTTTTTAATGTGCAGTTTGTCTCTTTCACTCCAGATCAGAACAGAAACACTTGGAAACTTCTTTTACTGTGAATGGTCATGAAAAATAAGAAAGTTACTTCTACCAGTTTTCATGTGAGGAGTCAACACGATCTGTCATGCTGTCTTTTTCTAGGATAGACACATGTAATTTCTGCCAATTCTGTCTTCCTCTGTCTGTGAGAAATTCATGTGTATTAAAGCACCCTAATGGACGCAGATTGAATAAGTAAAACATGCAATGGGAATTATCATGTAGCATCAGGGAAAACAGGTTCCTTCTTACTTAACTTGTATGAAATACAGAATTACTTTACACCAAGGCTACAGCTCTCTTACCCTCTCCACCTTATTTACTGCCTCCTCCTGTTGACTACATAATACATCCATTAATTATGACAGCTTTGAGCACAGGTTTTTTTATTCTTTGATAGTTTTTATTTTTATTTCATCTACCCTTAGCCAAAAACAAATTATAAAGAGAGAACAGATCATGAATAGTTATAGAAAAGGAGTGTTTATCATTTCACGCAGCCATGGAGGAAGTCTGTAATTTTTACAAGGTCTGTGGTATGCAGTGATTTCTTCTGAAGGAAACTATTTTCCTGCGTAGCTTCTTGCTCACATACTGCAGCACCAGTAGTTTCATCTGCTGGACTATGTTACAGGCTACTGAGCCATCATGCAAAGGATCTCCTGTCGTCAGTGGCTCTGCACTATTGATAATGCTCAGTGCAGATGTTTTGGCAAGTGCAGAACAGCAGCTAGGATCTTCCTGGAACACTTATTTTGATCCTGTGTCATTCCTCCTTATCATGCCAAGATTACTTAAAGTAACATTACCATTTGTTGTCCACCGTGTAGGTGTCCTCCAAATGCCACAGTCCTTGCAGTAGCTCCAAAACTCTGATTGATTTATTACACAGGTTACACAGAAGGCTTTATGGTGTGCAATCATTCATACACTTGTGCCCACCCCAATTTAGATTAAGAAAATTCACTTTGTCGTTTCATTCTGCAGTAAAAAATTTCCTTCACCAGCCCATCCCTCCCCTCCCTCCCTTCCTTTGGATTTGTAGGGCAGCTCTCTAAGTAGTTCCCACTCACAAAACCATGGAGTTGGCCGTAGTGTTTGCACCTGGATGTCTCCCTGGTGACAGCATGCTGCTTCTGCTAAAGGAGTGGCCACCTCAGTATGCCTCACTCACCACCTCACACACTCACTTTTAAAATCTGTTCCCAGATCCTGGGCTCTCCCTCCATTCTTGGCACTCAGTCCTTTCCCTGCAGGGTGGGGTGGAGGTGCCTCCTTTCTACTGAGTAAGTTTATTAACTCCTTTTTTTCTCCTTGACTCATTCTGAAATTGGGGCACACCTACAAAACACTTCATGCCTTACATTCACTGTGTCTGATTTCACAGCTCCAGTTCAGATCTTTCAAGAGGTGTGGAAATAGAGCACTACAAACTTCAGCACTAAAGGTGCACTGAGTTTTGTTTTCACAAGGTTCTGGATGGTAGGATGTGAAGGTGGAAGAAAAGAGAAATTATTTAATGCAATGTCTTGTGGTAATATGACTGCAATGCTGAAAGGAAAATGAAAACCATATTACATACAAAGACATAAATAGCAGAGCTAAAACAGCTGTGTTCAGAATTAATGAGATAAAACTAATTCTTTAATTAAATTCTTTAATTTGCCTGTGCAAAGACCCTTTTGGATATTTCTCATCTGTTTTGTCCATTTGTATTAGGTCTTTATGGGAAGTACTTCTGGACTTCAGGATAAAACAAAAGTCTTAGTATGAAAGAGATATGAACTTTTTCTTTCAGCTTCACAGGTTCTTTCTACAGAGCATCACTCAGAAACGGGATGAAGCACTGATTGTTGCTGTGCTTTTCAAGCTTATCAAATGGCAAGAAATGTCTGCATTTGCCACATGTGGCACCTTCATATATTCAGAAATGTTAATTTTCAGCTCTTCCAAGCCTCTGTAGCAATCTACCTAAGGCTCAGTCTGTTTTTCTGTGGGCTGAGTTCATTCCCATTGTCTGGCACTTGCTGCAGGCTAAAATGGTTTGCACGACAAATGCTGCATCTTGGCTGAGCCATATCAACTCCCAATGCCCTGGTAACTTCTGGCACCTGAGTCCCAGCTTTTCACGCAAAGTTCATGCCGGGCTCGTCATGAGCAAGAGGTAGTGTGCACTGTGCATCTTGGAAACAGTACAAGACATTTTGAGCAGCTCTTTGAATAAAGAAAACGCTGTGAAGATCAGGCTCTCTGTGAGGGAAGGGAGCTGTGGCTGTGGTAGAAGAACTGGGGCCTCGGTGGGAGAGTAGGGTGGCAGGAGAGCATTGGCTGGATGGGGTTGGAGGTCCTCAGCACCAGGCAACCCCTTCCCCAGAGGACTCTAGACAACTCTCAAAGGGTGACTGACAGCCCAGGACAGGCTGTACAAGTGCCCCACTGATAAAAGATCCTGAAGTTCAGCTTGGCACCAGCCTCTTCCCACCCTTAACCTCTGGTGACACAGACTAGAGCTCCTCACGTAACTTCACCTTGCAGGCTGCAGTTGCAGGCAGACAGGGCTGAGGAAGAACGCCTGCTGTGCCACAGCCATCTGTAGGCACTGGGGAGAACCACTCAGCTGTGCTCTCTCCCGTCTTTCAAACAGAGAGGAGCTCTGGGAGCTTTCTCTGGACCTGACCCATGCTAGGCCCAGAGCAAGCTGAAAGGTAGAGGCAGCCAGATCTGTGCCACGGGAGACATGAAGGACTTGTCTCCATAGTGTGTCTGTGTATTTTTCCCTAAATAAATAATCTTTCTGGAACACAGACCACTACTATTTGTCCAAAATATTGTTTGTTTCATACTGAAAGTGATGGGAGGGGGGCGGTTTTTTGGTATAATGATTCCAGAAAAGTTTCTGTGATCTGTCTGGTATCCTTCACAACACCTTTACGATTCTTCTAAGATTCAGGAAAGGAGTTTCTAATCCTCTTTTTATCAGGTGGCCTCCTCCTTGCAAGGACCAAGCTGAACTTGGTCCTAGGTTGTTCTTAGCAGAGTGGATTGAATGTAAATGCCCCACAGGAAAGGTATCAGACTGTAATGTACAAAAGTAGAGAGTGACACAAATCTTGTCATATCATTGAGCATGAACTCACAGACTTCTTTCCAGGGCTCTTGTGCTATTACTTTCTTGGAATTTTTAATTGTGTATCCTGCCTGAATCTGTGGCTCCTGGAAAACTTACGAGAAGTGAAAAAGTGTATTTCAAACTGTTAATGTTTCCATACGTAGTTCAGTCTCCATAGTTGTTAATGACCCTTTTTCATGTATGAAAACATTCAATTAATAGGATTCATGTTTTTAAGTCTGTTGTTTGAAACCCCCTTACCACAGCTCTGGTTACTACACATGGTTATATGCAGGCATAGTTTCTGTCACCAAGTCTCTGTCACTAACTGTATGTTGTTAAAAGAGGAAAGAGTTGATGCAACTGTGTGCATCAAACCAGTTTGGAGAAGGAAAATGTTAATCCATAGCTGACTGATTTCAATACCATGAGCTGAAATATGACACAGCACAGAATAAGAGGGAGAAAGGGTTCTTTCTGAGGAATGTACATATGTTGTGAGTGTGGGTCCCTTTTCCAGACCCTCTGTGTCCTTGCTCCTGCTGTGCATCATAGACTGAGAGATTGTGTGCAAGGCTGTTTAAAACGCTCAGAATTTAGGAAACGTCTATTATTTTCAGCAACCAGCTATAGAACAATCTCAGGGCAGACAGATGCCTCACAGTGTGGTCTAACTAGGCCAGCTGCATTCAATTTCTTCATTCTTTTGTGCTCCCAATCAGCAGCCGCTTCATGATGGACTCCATTTCTAGGCCAGTTACTGAGTTTTGCCTTGATCTCTACAAAAAGCTCAACAGAAATGCAGAGGACACAAATATCATCTTCTCTCCAATGAGCATCTCTGTTGCCCTGGCCCTGATCCATCTTGGTGCTAAAAACAACACTGCTGCTCAGATAGAAAAAGTAAGTATGAATGAACCGTGCCGAGGTGCTTCCACATAGCTTGCTGTTCCCTTAATGGAAATGTTGGGCACCCCAGCGTGCCACACGGTGTGAGTGTTTCATAGGAAACCTGCACAACTGCAGGCACAGACGCTGCCTTCACAGTCATGCTTGGAGCACTACGATCCCTGCCATCTGCTGGTGTGAGTCTCATCCTGCCCCTATGCTAGAGCACGGAGCAAGCACAGAATCAGGGGAGGTGATACAGCACATTGGAGCACTCTGGTTCTCCCATAGCCTGCTGTCGGAATATCAGGCTTTGTTTCAGAATTACGGGCAAGGGTTTCCTCTCATGGTTACTATGAGAATCCTGAAAGTGGGAGTCTGGGTGGGTAGTGAGGAGAGCTGCAGAAACCCGAAGAGGTTGCACCTGAGCGGCTGGAAGCATTATCTCACTTGTCTCTTATGACATTCAAGAGTCAAAATGTCTCACTGCACAGAGACCCAGGAGGGCAAGGAGGAGGTGAAGAGGGCCACCCCTCCAATCAGTGTGCCCTTTCTCCCTGCAGTGCAAGTTCTGCTTGTTGCAACCTTTCTTCTCTTTTCTTGTTTGAGGCCATGAGTGGTAAAAGACCAATAATCCTAAGGCAGAGGTTCTTGTCAGTATCTGGCTCTGTACTGGTACATTTTAATCCATCCTGTTTTAACACTGCCGTGTGCAGAGTCTGACTGCTGGGTCACAAACAGCCAAGGCATACATGCTCTCCTCATGACGTTTTCAGGGTGTGGTGGGTTCATGTTGGCTATGGCTGCCAGGTGCCCACCCAGGCCCTCTCTCACTCCCCCTCTTCAACAAGGACAGGGAGAGAAAATAATACTAAAAAGCTTGTGGGTTCAGGACAGGGACATCACGCATCAATTACTGTCATGGCAAAACAGACTTGACACATTTTTGAGCTGGCTGGAACCAGCTCTGTTTGACATACAGTGTCTGTTCTCATTGTACAGAGGCCACCTCTGCAGCCCCTGGCTACCACAACCATGCCACACCAACCCTTTACACAGGGACTCCTGCTTGTTTTAGGAAAGCAAAGGGGATTGCTCTATATCAGTATCCTCAACAAAAAGAGAGCAAGTTTAGGCATGATGCAACATTACTATAATAGAGAAGCTGCTGAAAATTTTTCAGTGAGATATTTGCACATTAGAAACAAGGACTGGTTTCCATTAAGAGCACTGTGGTTTTGATCTATTTCCTAAGCTGATGCAAATATTAAGAATGATTGCAAGAATTGAGTTTTGATGTTTACAAAGAAAATTTTTTTATCTCTTTGCTTTAGGTAACTTTTTGTTTTGAAATTTAAGGTAACTGTAGCAATGAAAACACAAATCAAGTATAAACATTTTGAGATAATGAAGAGTAATATTTTGAGGGATTAAGTGCAAGTTCTTCTTGGTTTGTTAATATAGAAATGTGAGTCTGAACATGAATATAGGAACAATTTCAAGTCTGTCATTTCAGCTGATGAGTGAAGCTGAAAAAACATCTTTTATAAGTGTACACTACTCATCCAGGACAGCACAGCAAAGCTTTTAAACATGGAAAATGATTTTATCCCAGTTACAATTGCCATAACACGACATCTTCAACTGCAGGTGCTCCATGTCAGGAAAGCTGCAGGAAGAATGAGCCTTGGATATGATCATGAGAGTGCAGCCCCAGAAACGGAGCCAGAAGGAAGCCAGGAGAGACAGCCTTCCTTCTCACAGGTGCGTCCTCGGGCGGGGAGCACCGGAGCCCAGCCTTCACTGCCCGTAGGTTAGTAGGGGTAAAGCACCGGGTCTGCCACTGGAGGGAGTCAAGATCACAGGCTCAGAGTCTCCCTAATCCTCTAGGAAATGCCTGATACAAGGTGTTATTTTATTAAGGGCCAAGTCTTCCACTAAGTCAATACTAAAGCCTTCAGTGATCTCATCTGTAGGAGGATCAGGCTACAAAGCTTGGGCTATCTGGATTTAAAAATCAGTACAGCAGGAGTTAGCGTTATAGTGTAATTGAATTAAGGTGCAAATTAACAAAGCTATACAGAGGAATGCTCTTAATTGTTGTGTTTGTAATACTCCTAGTGTAACAAGGATGGAGACCTTAACCATAAAGCATTCCAGGCACTGATTTTACAACTACAAAACCTTGGTGAAAGATATGTTTTAACCCTGGCCAACAATCTCTTTATACAAGAAGGATTTGAACTCCAGCAGGTAAGTCACCTATATCTGCTAATTGCTCTGGCCCTGACCTCAAGCTTCCCTGTATCTGTGAGCCCCCTCACTGTTGCTCCCCTTGTGAGTGTTTTAGAGCACCCAATGTGCTTCTTGAAGCTATAGCTCTTGAGGCTAGTGGGAAAGAGACAGAATTGTCAAACTACAGTTATTTTATTTAAAAAACCCAAAACCCCACCCTGTGGATATCAGTTGCTATGGAGCAAAAATAAAGTAGGGGCCTGTCCACTTTTGGCATATGTGTACACTCAGCCTGAGGTGAACCTACAGCCTATTCAAGCTGTCTGTAAACTACCTGCCTCAGGCCTTGCACAGCTGGGGCAGCAGTAAGCTCGGAGAGGATTTATCTCCTGGGATGTTGTACAGGCTCACGTGCAGGGCTGCCATGCTGAATTTCTTGCTCCTTTCTTACTGAATGGCAGAGTGGTCTAGAGACTACTTGGTATGGCTAACTTGCTAGTCATGTCTTTGTTTTTCTGTCAACTATTTCTGTCAATTATTTGTATACTTAAGCATCAAATTACTCATCTTGCATTTTCTCTATTTCTTCAGTTTTTTATCTGGACCTCAGTTATGCAGTTCCCCATGAGAAGACTCTTTGTTCTGGCTTTCTTTTTATTTATTTACTTTTTTGACCTATGCAATAGAAAAATTGTCTCTTCTTCAAAGATTCTCCAAATAAACTTTAGATAGCTGATGTTTCCAAAATGAAATTTTGCCTTATGGATTCAACAAGTCCCTCACCATTTCTAAAACACTGTTGAACCATTGATTTATTTCAAAAGGGAATAAGTACTTAATAGATTTGACCAATTCAAAATCTTTATTTTTCTTTACAGCAATTTCTAATGTGTACCAAAGAATTGTATGGAGCAATGCTGCAAACAGTGGACTTTCACGGTGCAGTTGAAGCTGCCAGAAGAAAAATTAATGCTTGGGTTGACAGTGAGACACAAGGTAAAGCAAAGCAAAACCACAGCCATTCTATCAGTGCCTCTCACACTGGTTCAACAAATGAAATTCCAGGGTATGAAAAGCAAAGACTGTTCACATTTCTGTGTGTTCACTCTTATGCTGTTTAAAGACAATTTGTCTTCCCATCAGCTCTTGAAACATTAGAGTAAGTTACCAGCTAAATTATTCCTGAGTTAAAGATGTGTTTGTTGTCAGACACTTTTGTATTCCCACCCTTATGCTTGGCATGATAATTGCAGTAATACCTATAAGGCTTGACCAGACAAACTGCTCCTGCAAACAGCTGCAAATGCAGGTTCAGCATAGCAGGGAATAGTTTGGTGACCCCCAGTTCCCCTGTACTCCCTGGCTGGTAACAGGGGAGAGGAATCTACCATTTGTTTACTTATATTGTTCCTGTCCTTTGAATAAACCACAAGAACTGTGTTTCTAAGTTTTTCCAAAACTAAGTTCACAGACCAGTAATCGAGTCTCAGTCCAGAGTCTTAATGACAGCTAACAAATGTGCTTGAAAATTCCCTTCAGGTAAAATCAAGGAACTCTTTGCTCCTGGTGTGATTGATGGACATGCATTGCTGGTGCTGGTGAACGTAATCTACTTCAAAGCATCCTGGGAACACAAGTTTGAGGAACAAAAAACAGTTCAGAGAGATTTTAAACTGAATCAGGTATATCTGCTTTCTGTAACACTTAACATCATTCACCCTACATACCGCGAGCATTGCAGCAAGCATAACATAGAAGCACAATGCCCAGGGCTGAGCTGCTAGTGAGTAAGGTAGGGGTGTGTTGGAAACTTAACTTGCTTCTCCTGTTGGGTACAGGTAAGAGCTGTATTGCTTAACTGACTGTAAAATTTTCTTTTCAATAGAACAGAAAAAAACCTGTGCAGATGATGTATCAGAAAGGCAAGTTTAAACTAGGCTACATTGAGGAGGTGGGTGCTCAGATCCTTGAACTCCCTTATGCTCAGAAGTCACTGAGCATGATCATCCTGCTGCCAGGTGACATGGATGATGGATCTGTCACTGGGCTGGAGCAGGTAAGACAGTCCATATCACGGACTAGGGGTGAAAGTCAGTTGTCTGAATTAACACTGGGTAAAGATCTAAATTTTTCAATGCTTCCCACCCATTTTAGTCTCTTTTTTCCCCACATCTTATAGATTGAAAGCACAATGACCTATGAAAATGTAATGCTGTGGGCCTCTTCAGAGAACATGTTTGAGACAACAGTGGAGGTCTACCTCCCCCGATTCAAGCTTGAAGGCACCTTTAACCTTAATGAGGTTTTACAAGAGATGGGGATGACCGACATCTTCACTGAATCAAAAGCTGACCTTTCTGCAATGACGTTTGCAAAATCTCTGGTCCTGTCCAACGTTGTCCATAAGACATATGTGGAAGTTAATGAGGAAGGCACCGAAGCAGCAGCTGGCACGGGAGCTTCCATTGTGAGGAGGTCTCTGCCTCTCACAGAGCTGTTTATGGCTAATCACCCTTTCTTATTCTTTATTAGACACAATCCTACCAACACTATTGTTTTCTTTGGCAAACTCTGTTCACCTTAAAATCAGAGCCATTTTCTAACGCTGTCAGGAACACCTGGATAGAAATCAGAAATGGTGCTTTTTCCCCCAATGCTTTCTTTATCCTATGGCAGCTAATTTGTACTTCAAAATAATCCCCGCAACCAGTTTTGTTAGAACCTATCAGTTGGATGCTCTTCCACTAGGCTCCTTGAATTGTAAGTATTGGTCTGAATACTGAATAGGAGTAAATTTCACCTTAACCTCACTGGATATGAATAACATTTTATTTCCTTGATGTGCACATATGCTCCTCTGTTCCTGCATTCACATGCATTCCTGCATATTAATGATGGTGACAATAGGGTTGAGGTGGGAAGGGACCTCTGGAGATCATCTAGTCCACCTCCCCTGCACAAGCAGGGCCATGTACGACTGGCTGCCCAAGACCACGTCCAGATGGCTTTTGGATATCTCAAAAGGTGGAGACTCCACTACTTCTCTGGACAGCCTCCCCTAAGGGCATTCTAAGTTCTCAAATAACTCCAAAGAGAATTTTATATGCATGGTGTCTGCAGGAACAGGACACAAACATGTGTATTCCTAAAGATGGTTAATTATTTACATAGTAAAGAAGACTGCCTTTTATATGGGGATAAATCAAATAATTTATCTCAAAGAATAGGAAGAAAATAGTCTAAAGCACCCCATTGAAGTTACTGATGTGTAAAACTGTAGCAATGAACTTCCAAAAAATGTGTTTTCTTCCTCTCATTCTGAAGTGTGTGTGGTGAATTTTAATGTTCTGAGAAGCAAATTGGAGAGACAGGGCTCTCTCCATGCTTTGAAAAATGAGGAAAGGTTTTGTAAAGTGCAGTGTAAATCATATAAATCACAGTTAAATATTACCTGGGAAGGTTTGGGGGAAAAAAATAAAATTTCTTGCTGACTGATTGGGAGATATTACTGATAATTTGGTGGTTTAACATAAGTGACATCTTCCTCAGAGGGATTTTGCATGAGATTTAAAAAAATTAACATTTATGATATGCTTTTTTTTTTGCATATATAATAGAGAACCAGTGAATAACATATTTAATGCACAGAATTATATATGGCTTCAGAAAGGAGAAGACACACTAAAATAATGATGTATTTCTCCTAAACAGAACATAAGTTGGCTTTAATCTTGTACATCCAAAAAGCCATCTGAAAGAAAAATTCTCTTACCCAAAATTTTGTAGGCATTTTATTTTCTCCTTTTGTAAATTCTGTAGCAGCTAGCATTTTTCTTTTCTTGCTCTGAACTACCTTGATGTGAGCAATGAGGTGCTTTGTCCATGTTGAAATTCAGGAGCAAGGTAGACTGAGATGTAAATTCACAGAGAACAACAGTGAATGGATTCAAAGCAGACCTGTGAAAGCTGTTCAAATAGGGCTCCTGAAAAATGCCATTACAGTGACTTCATTTTTTTTTAAATTGAAGTAGTACTTAACTTTCGCAGTGGAGAAATTCTTGTGGCTCAGGAGGTGGAGTGCCTGTATCCCACACCCTCACTGGAATTCCAGCCTGTGGCTCTCAAGAGGATGCACCAAGTGCTCTCCGGCACTAGGGTTTAACATAGGCTGTGGGGCAAAACTGCCCACCTTCCTTTTGAAGCCCTTACATGAAGGAGTGCAGCTGAAAGGCACAGGAAGAGAACTCCAGGACTGATAACATTGCAGTTCAATAAATGTATTATAGATGAGTTCTGGTTTCCAGTCTCTGGTTCTAGTCCAGTAACACAGAAAAAAAGTACCTGTATGTGGATGTCTATCCTCATAATAATGCTGTGGAAGTATTTTGGTCTATATCTTTCTGATAGCATGAATTTTTCCTCACTTTCTTTTTATCTGCCTAGAAAAGAAAATAGTGTATAAAGTAGGTCAATTGTGAGCTTCCTTTCAGCTCTTCAGAGAGGGCTGCTGTGCAGCTTTTTCATCTGAATCCTCAGGCATGAAATTAGATATTCTTAGTTCTAAGATGCCACGTCACAGCTGTTGTATAGGAGCACTGCCACCTACACATCTCCAAGATTGTTTTGCATTACTCACTCACTTGAGTGCTACTGTTTGGAAACAGAATCGAGCTTTTCCATACACTTACTGGCAGTTTTAAGAATGCTGGAAAAGCACTCCTGGAGGGCCTCTCTTGCAAGTCCTGATGTCTTATTTTCTCATGCAATGCCTCGTGGGGCAGCTAGCTTTTGGCACAGCCCTAGTTGTAGCCTGCAACCTCACAGCACCTGCTGCAGCTCTGCCTCCACTCCTGCCCCTGATGGCTCCTTTTCCAAGAGGCCCCCACCACAGCCCACTCTGCTGCCTGCCACTCCTCTTCCCTGCAATCTGTCAGCACAAAGCAGTCCCAAATACAGGCCAGCCATGACCAGTCCTGCCTTTCCCACAGTACTCAGCCTGCTGAGTGAGGAATTTTCTCAACTAAATTGTAGTGGGATGATCACTAAAGGGAAAGGCTTTCTCAAGCTAGTTTCATAACAGGTAAAAGTCCCCTCAGTCATGTTTTCAGATTATATTAATGCAATCATTGTGTGTTGTGTTATCTAATGGGGGGACTTAGCTGCCTTTTTCCCCAATGGGTTCAGCTCTTCTGTGAGAAATGTGATAGTTTGCCCAGAGCAGTGCTGAGCACAGTGCCTGTTGACCAAAAATATAGGCATTGCTCAGCCCACAACCATCCTCGAGGCACCAGGAGGAAATCTGTGAAAAAGCTGACTGCTGCTTGTGATGCAAAACAGCCTCCAGGGTCAAAGAATGAGTGCTTTGGCAGTGTGGAGCCCATTTCCTTGCTGATGGATGGTGATGAATATGAAGGCTCCTGGAAGACACACCAAGGGGCCTTTGGTATATCCCTTGTACCCCAGACAGGAGCAACTCCACCTTGCTGCTTTATTTGCTTGTTTTGTGTAAACCTTCCAGAGGTGCAGACTGACAGTGTGGGGCTCAACAAAAGCCTCAGGAGCCCCACATACATTTCAAGCCATAACTGTCGATGTCTTGAGCTCTGCACACCGTCCTGCTGAAACGTGGGCTAGACTTAGGGCATAGGAAACCAGATCCATAGTGGAGTACAGCAACAAATATCCAGAACTGAGAACCTCAGCTATGCTCGCATTACAGTGTCTAGCTTTCTGTGGTGTTGTGGGGAAAATCCACATCCAGTACGATGTACTTCAGTGAACCACAGCATCTGAAGGTTGACCACTGCTTCTAAACCATGTAGCAGTTCTTGCAAAAAAACCCAGGATGTTGACTACATGACCATATTTACAGAGTACAGCCTTTAGAAAAAAAACTTGAAGAGATGAAAGTGAGTGTGGGGCTAGCTGGAGCAGACAGGGGAAGAGAGGAATGAAGAAGGAACTGAGGCAGCTGCTGCTCCAGGGGTTACCAAAAGAATGTTTTGCCTCCACATTCCTTATGAGTTCAGAGTTGACCACCTGTTCCTCTTCTTAATCAAACACAATACAAGCAAGTATGTTCTCTTCTTTGGCTGATGTTTTTCCTCCTAAAGGTAAAGCATGTTCTGCTTCTTTCTGAATAAAGAGAGCACAGTATTGTGGTAGAAAGGGGTAAGGCATAAATAATATGTTGTTATCAAATGTGACTGGCATTTCCTGATATCCATATTCTTGACCCCAAGAAAAAACCAGCAAATTGTTTTGCCAAGACAACTGGAAAAATTATAACGGGCCTTTCCTGTTTAGAGCTCTTCTCTAACAAGTGAACAACACTTAATGGAGCTTATTTCATTCTTATTTCATTGTTAGCCATGAAAACTTCCATTGCAGGAAGGGTTGTCTAAACAGTTGGCTGAAGTCCTGCATAAATAAGAAGTCCAAGATGACGCCTCCCCTCTTCAGCTACACAAAAAGACTAGTAGTGGGATCACCCTCCAAGAGGTGTTGCAGGCCTTTGTGCCCAGCCACCAGGTCCCAAGCCAGAGTCAGCTCAGTGCTGAATCCCTCCCTTTCTTCCCACAGGTCTCCAGTAACTTCATCTCCAGTGCCTAAACACCACCATGAGGGAAAGGTCTTGGCTGTATGAAGGCAGTGAAACCCCCAGATCATGTTCAGGTTCTGAGTGAGCCCCCAGGCAGATGCTGGGCATGGAGATATGTAGAGATTTGTCCCTCACCCTTCTCCTCAGATACTCTCTCCAGGCCTTCCCTTTGGAAGCAGTAAAGTGTGGCAGCAATAAAAGTGTTCAAAGCATTTAATTGGTATGGCTTTTTGAACCCTGATTTAAAAGTTGCCTTAGGTGCTCAATGCCTTTGAACATCTTGCCACATATCTTGTCTCTTAGCTGTTGTATTTCATCCATGAACTAAAAGCACAGTGAGGTGTAATTTACCACCATCAGAAACATGATAGTCCTTCACCTACATTTCTCTGATCTGTCATTCTGAAAATAATAATGAATGCAAAGGGTGGGGGATTTTAGTATCACTAGGAAAACTTTCAGAGAAAATTCTTCCTTGGTTCTCTGGTATTTGACATGTTCCTATTGAAAAACCTTGCTCCTTTGAGGCCATGAAGTGTTTGGACTTGGAGAAAAACTGTTACGAGTTTATAGTTTCTCATCCTGCCAGTTCTACAGCCCTCTGCGTGATGAGTAGGAAATTATCTTACTAAACAATACAGGGGCGACCACTGAGGGAAAAGTATTTCTCTATCCAAAATTCCATAAAGGATCAAAGTCTCTCTAAAGTCCCATATTATTTTTAGAATATATTAATGCAATTGACTCACATCTGTACTGGGGTGCACTGAGTGAGACTGGGATGGAGTCTTTAGAGCAGCCTTTATGGTGGTCTTTTGGATTTCTGCTTAAAACAGTGTTGATATATTTTGGCCATTGCTTAACTGTACTGCAAAATCAAATATGGTCTAATTCTGGTCTCTTCTGCCTATAAAATTTTCTGCAATTACACAACATGCATTTATAAGGTATTAAAATTCCAGTGAACAGGTGTTGGTGGATTTACACTCATGTCTGAGAACAGAATTCAGTCCCAGTTCCCTAGCTGAGATACCTGTACATAGCAGGAAGAAAAAAGGGCCATCTTGAAATCTCAATTTAGAAATGAACTTACAGAGTTTTGTTTCTCCATGTAGCAAAAAGCAGACAAAGGGGGAATATATTTATGAGTACTACCATAACCACATGGTTATAAATACAGGAAGAAAAAATTAGCCATGTCTTGCATATAAAGTAAACTGCAGCTCTGTGAGTGAAGACATGTAGTGGGAGGCTTTCCCCACTCTCAAATAAGGAGGCTTGCTGGCAGGATCAGTGCTTTGAAGTCACCACACAAAGCATTTGGTGGTGTTCCAGATCCTGTTTGCCTTCCATGGCTTACAGGTAATGTTTACTTTGTACAAGAAGGGAATGGGTCAAGCGGCACTTTCCCCCAGCAGCAGCACTGGCTGTGTGTGCTTCTGTACCATGGGGACTCTGTTCTGTGGCCATGCAGAGAGTTGCAAGGGAAGTGCTGTGTCACGATTTCCCACACACCCTTAATGTGCCTTCATCAGCATTTTGGAGTTAGATACCTGCCTTCATTTGGAACAATGAGAGGCACTTCTGTGTGTGAATTTCACTTGGGTGTCCCAGGCTAAATACCAAAGTTATCGGACATTGTGTTCTGTCAAGACGTTCTTGTTTGCATCCAGCGATTACCTAAGACCAAAATAGCAGTGACTACTTTACATACTCTGCATGAAATAGTGGTTCTTGGAAGCCTAACGCTTTAAAGTCAAATTTTCTTAAATATCTTATTCTGTGTGATAAAAGTATCTTGTTTTATGAAGGTTATTGGTAAGTGATGCTGGTCACAATTTCCACTTTAGATTATACACAAATGTTTACAACCAGCTGGGATACACAAGTATCTGGGATTCACAACGTGATGTGTCTGGGTTACAGGCACTCCAGAAAAGAAGGGGCTGTCAAATTTTATCCCAGATAATCTGAGAGCAACAACTTTATCAATGGTAAAAATCAGTGGAACTGAGAGAAAGCAGAAATATGAAAAGACATAGAGAACTTATTTTTCAGGACAGTTCAGTAATCCTCGGTTAGCCCAGGCATGTAGGAATTTGAATTGCAGAATGATGAAATTGAATTTGAAATGCAGAATGATATATTGTACAAATTCCATGGCTGTATGGGGAAAAGATACCATTTACATACCCATAATATTCCGTTGCCTGAAGAAGAACCTTTTTCCATGGAAACAAATTCTCTTTTCATACCTCCTCTGGAGATGAATCAGTTTGCATTGGCTGAAAATTTGAACCTGTGTTTTCAAATTATCCACCTGCCAGTTTCTCACAGGGCTTGGCAGATTAGGAAGGGTATTTTCAAATCTTATTTTGTTTTCAAAACTCAATTACTAACAATGTGTGCACAATATTGGCAAACACACTCCATTTCTGTACCTAAGATACATCTGATTTCAGTATCTGTAAGGACTGGCAAGAATATCCATATCCACACTAACATTTATGCAAAATGCAGGTTAGACTACTGAGCAACTGCATAATTTGACTAGCTATGGGAATCATACCGCAAGGATTGTCACCGGAATGAGGAAGAATAATTAGTTTTAACATCCAGACTGATGGCCAAAAGCAGTACCTTTTTCCTCAGAACGGTGAAAATTATACAATGTGCTAAAGGACTGAGCAGTCCTGAAGGGTGCTTCAGGTTTCCAAGTTCATAATTTGTTGAAATAGCTCAGTAGCTAGCAATACCCACAGTGTTTTGGGTAGTGTGATTAGAGTAGTGTTAAGTTCCTGGTCATGAATTCATCTACAATAATTGCATTTTATGACCAGGGAGACACTCCCAATTACTACATCTTGTACAAAGAATAAATTGACTAATAAATATTTGCACGACTTGTCCAGTAGCACGTGTCAAAGTTTAAAGATGAGTGGATGTAACTGTTTTAATTTACAGTCAGGATGACTTAGGACAAAGTTGAGTTAAAACTCCAGGAATAAGGAAGAACTGAAATGTAACAGAGGTTTGGAAACTCTTTGTCTAGAAGCTTCAAAAAACAGGCTCAACAAACACTTATCAACTGTAATCTAGATCTTTCCTCCCACCTTAGGGCAGCAGATGCACCAGAAATCTCACAGCTCCTTCCAGCCACACAGTTCTGTCCACACAATTCTAACCAAAGATAACAACAACAGCTCCATTGTGTGAAAATATCTATTATCTTTTTCAGTGGCTAAGCAATACAGAAAAACAGCCCCTTTTTTAAAATGCAAAGGAAATTTCCTACTATCTACTAGGTCCCACAATGTTGGCTGACAAGAAGAGCTAGGCACTGAGGTAGTGCCAGGAGAGGAATACTTAAGGACATTCTGTATTGCACAGCTTTAAAAAAAATTGGCACTTGCTATTAAGGTAAAGAAACCTGGCTTATAAAATGATTTAAATTGCCACAAAGGGATGATATCCAGAAAAACCATAAACGAGATCACTCACAAAGCCTGAATCAGCATTATAAAACAGGGTCATCATACAGAAATATTTAGCTGTCTAGTCATAACACACCGTGGAAGTCAGTCAAGAAGACACAAGCAGACATCCCTGCTTACAAATGTAATTTCCTATTAGTCAAGGCTCATGAACAGGTGAGAAAAGGTGTGAGCAGAGAAGATACAACAGGCAGAACTGGCTGTATTGCTAGAGCTATTTTTGGATGCTGACAAGTGAATCAAAGATGAAGAGTTTTTTATGCTATTTTGTGTCATGTCTAAATTTCCCTAGAGAGTAAAGGGTTTCATCGCAATCATGGAAAAACTTTTGGTGAAGAAAGAAGTTCAGGTGGAATAAAAAACAGTGCTGGGCTTGCCTTTCCCGTGGCAAGTTGAATAACCAGCATGAGGTGGCCCAAGTCTCTGCAAAGTTCACACTCATCAATTCCTGCACCATGTCAGCAGTAAATTCAGTATTGAAGAGTCAGCAGACAGCAGCGCAATTTAGAAGGTGCTACTTGCTTTTCAATAGGTTCTTGACTCATACAACCTGAAGATCATAGAATTTAATATTAGACTCTGCTCACGTTGTTCTGCCAAAACTAGCTGAGACCATCAGCATCTGAAATCTCTCCAACTTCCTCAACTTCAAGAGGTAGTTTCCTGTCATGATAAAGTTTCTGTGGATCACCACAGATACTTTATCACTCTAATTGCTCTGATATGTTGTATAAGGCTTGTTATTTGTTGTAGCAGATGTCTGACAAACAGGGAGGGGGGCCCTCTTGGCCCAGTGAAAATCACAGGAGTCCTTGTTTTGTTCTAACTATTCAGCAACTCTACTTATCTAATGGTACCTTTACTCACAGGCAACCTCAGACAAATCAGGTACTCTGTAATTACCACCTGAGCAGGGTGGTAGCAGAATGTGCATTTTGGAAGATGAAAGGGGCAAGAAAAGCCTTTGCTGTCAAACTTGTGGTCAGCCTCTGGATCCTTGACAAGAACCTGCTTCCCTGCTACGTCCTGCAGACACCAACAGCAAGGGTAGCATATGGCTGCAAACAGTGAGAAAAAAGCCAAGAGAGAACAGTAGCCATCCATGTTTCTTGCATCCTCTTGATGCAAAGAATAATCACAAGGGATATGTTGGTGGTCTATTCTGCTCCAGAGTGAGTTATTGCCTTTTGCTGTGAGGTTGTGTTCTGCTGATTGACATCACTGACTGGATCTCTTGTTCCCTGTTTTGGCCTTCCTATGCTCATCTGATCCCAAAGGATACGATTTATGGCACTTTAGGATTACCATTTTCTATTCGCTATATTAATTTGGATTAAAAATTGCCAGTATTCCTGAAAGACAAATACTTGGTTGTGTCTTGATGTTTGAAAACCATCTCATTTCTTCTGTTCTGGGAGACACCTGAATGCTACCCTGACTTAAAACTCCTACATCTTGAGGCTCCTACTTGTATACTTCCCCCTCTTATATTTCACAACATTTTTCCTCCAACTGTGCCTTGCCTAGTGGCCAAAAAAAGAATGCAGAGAAGAGCCTACCACTGCAAGAAAGGGAACAGCATCTGTCCTGTTCTGCTCTGCAGTTTTCTATCAGGGACAATGTGAGTGTTGAGGAATACATTCAGCTGCAGGATGAGCTCTGGGAGCCCCAGGCAAGGGGCTGTGAAGTGCCGACCCTTTGCAGAACAAAGGTCCTGGGAACCTGTGGTCCAGCCAGGGGACTGGACACTCAGAGACACGGCAGAAGCTGAGGACCTTGGACTTTTCTGCACTTAGCTTCAGAGGATATAAATGGCCAGGGTTTCGAGGTGGTGCAAGTGTGACTGCCAGAGTGGCTCCTGGATGGTCAGACAGGGAAGTTTCCTTAGCACTGAGGAATAGGCTCAGCAGGTGGGTTTTTAAGTGACTGTGTGGAGAGCAGGCAGAAACCAGGAAAGCAAGCCAGACACTTCTTCGGGAAATTATCTTGCCCCAGCGTTAAGCGAGTTAAACCAGACTCCATGGCTTTCTTTCCTTCAGGCAAAATCTGTGCAGGTTTGAGCCTCTTGTTATCAGGGCTTGAATGAACAGCACGTTTTTAATTCTCTTTCCTCTCCCCCCCAAAAATATGAGAAAATTCAAGAAGAGAATTAAACTAATGAGTACTTCATGACTGATATGAAACTGCCTTCAGAACTTCCTAAACACCAAAGAAGCCTAGTACCTGATTGGGTGGATAGGTAAGTATTTGTTAGCAGCAAAAACGAAGCATTTCTTACAAAACAGTGTTAGAAGTGTTTTTGCTTGCATACAGTCACGCAAATACCCACCCACATACCGTATCAACCTAAATGTGAAGGAAGATTGTTTTTCAGGAAAATAACAACAGATACACACTACTTCTTATGACTAGGTTGCTCTGCCCCTGCTGCCTATGCCTTGCTGAGCAACATAAGACAATGACCAGACTTCCCCAGAGACACTGATGAAAATGAGGAGTAACAAGAAGTACAGGGTTAAACTCGGGATATAGTTTAGCCTAGGACTAATTATGAGCTGATTATATCAGTGTAATAGTTTTTATTACAAAAACTAAATGCTTGCATTTCATGGTGCCGCTCCTGACATCAAAACAAATCAAAATATGTAGAATTTACTTTTTACAGGTAAAAAACCCCTGTGAAATCACCTTTGTTTCCAGGAGTTTGCTTTCTTTTTTATAACTAGTTAGAATTTTTTTACATCTCAGTATGCATTTAAAATTGTGACTTTTTTCTGAACCTCTAGGGACAAGGAAAAATTCAAGATTCCACAAAAGGTCCCCAACTTATACTAACCGGTTGCAACAGACAGGAATGTGATTCATCATGAGTGAAATTTATGCTGCCACTGGGAGTGGCAATGGTTTTATATCCCATTGCTCCAGAAGTCTCATCAACAAGCTCAACTGTCAAGTTGACGCCGTCAGTCCCGGGGAGAAGGTAAATAGCATCTTCATGATCTTTAATTCCAAATAACAGAACTAGGAAATGTTTGAGGATCGATACGTCCATTAGTAATATACTGCTTAGCACATACATCTGGCATGTGACGTATTTTGAGGAAGTGAGACTATTTCCAATTGCTGTGCAATGTTTTGAATTACATTAAAATGTATGGGCTGTGTGATGAATCTGTGCTTGACTTGCACAATGGCTTTACCAAGTGTGCTTCTAAAGAAGATTAAAACCATTTCCCACTTCTTCTGTATGACCCAGATTGGTAACTTATAAGAGCGTAGTCTTTCCACATTGTTCCATTTTAAAATTATTTATATGGATAATTTAATTCTTGTTATGTAATAGAGGGAATGTATCTTCTACATCTGTGGAAGAAATTGTTCAGACTCAGTAAGAATCAAATCAAAAGTGACTTACAATAGTGGAACCTCTAAAATAGTGAACTGACCTTTTACTGATCAGATGCTTCTACAACATTTTACTGGATGAAGACACTTGGAAAAGATTTTCGTAAGAAAGGAACTCTGTTCTTATACCAAGATATGAAGAGTTTTGCAGAACATTCAGGATTATCTGATTGTAATGATTGTGGTCGTAACTGAAGGGTATCCAGGAAAAGAGTTTAAGCTGCAGATAAAATAAAAAATATGAATTACACAATGTGTCTTTGTTGAAAATCTTCCTAAGTGAGCCTGGCTGTAGTTCCATTTTCTGTCAAATATTTGTTAAGCAACCAGCCTTAGAAGGACACAGTATGTGAGGCACAGCTTAGTAATACACACAAAGTTTTTAGAGAGAGACAGAGAGTAAGATATGATCAAGGGTGTAATTAATAAGTGCTATGCCTGGAGGACTTGAGGCAAAAAGATCTGGATATAAACTGAGCTGGCAGTGTGGTTAGGACAAAGTTAGGGCTAAGTGGCAAATCCATAGCTATTGCCTGAGCTGGAGAAACAGCTCAAGTCAGAATACTGTTTCTGCAAATGTGTTTCTTCTGCTACTCAGGGTGCTGTTTTTCAGATTCACTGTGAAATCCCAAATATGATGAACAGGGAATCTTCTGTGAAGTACTGAATAATTCAACCAAGCTATAGCAAAAAACCTTACCAAGGCATCTAAACATAGCAGGTGTAAGGATGAAAAGCCTGAATTATTTTTCCCCTTGTTTCAGGTGATCACAGTGCCACCATGTGCTCTCTTAGTGCAGCCAATGCCAAGTTCTGTCTTGACTTTTTCAGAGAGCTGAGCAAAAGAAAAAGAAATGAAAACATCTTCTTCTCCCCACTAAGTCTGTCAGCTGCCTTTGGAATGGTTGTCCTCGGAGCTAGGGGCAGCACACTCAAACAGATTGAGAAGGTAGGTTTTCTTTGCTCTGACAGTGGCAAGATATGAGCCAAGAGACTGGTAGCACCATCTGACATCATTCCTAAACATCCAAAGGACTGATGCACACAGAGGGCCCTTTAAAAATACATTGCACTGTTCCTAATGCCAAACTTCTTCAGACTAAATATTGTTATTGAATTAATTGTTCAATGGATACATCAGTGCTAAAGACAGTGTTTTGGAGGTATCCCTGCACTCTCTAGAGCTCAGAAGAGTTCCTTCCCTTTAATGTGGTTTTCTGCCTTCTCTGGACACCCAAGAACTCCTTTCAAAGATTTCATGCGCTCACGCTCTATTAAAACTACTTCTTGACTTGCAAGGATATTATGGTAAAGAGCAAAGGGGGCTTTCCCTGGTGCCTGTTTCTGACTGTGCTTTGGGATAGGCTTGCAACACTGTCTTGGCTTTGAAGTATTGTCACTCAGCTGCATTTACCCAACATTTATATTGCAGGTCTTTCATTTCAGTGAAGTTTTGAGCAGTACGAGACAGGAAAACACATACCCTTCTGAGCAGGTAAGACACAATTGTAGGTCTGAGCTGGAGCAACAGGAGCCGGTTTGTCAGCCCTCTTCCTTGAAGACAATCACTTCATCAGAAAGCACAGCAGGGCTGATCAGCCTCTCCATCTAGATTTGCAGACCTGGTTATTACTGTTCCTTTACTAGTAATTTAAGGGGCCTTGTGAGATCACATTTCAATGGCAAGGCCTTCTCATTACAGGTTTCTAACCAAAACACCAGTGCCAATCTAAAATGTGAGAAGTGCTTCAATTGCCAGCTGCAAAGGTTTGTTTATGGAGTATGCCAAAGGCACCGTGGAGCTTGCTTCTCCCAGTCTCTAAGCCAGCAGTCCTTTCTTAGTGTGCACAGAGACATCACTGTAGGAAACGACATGATTTGGAGTTGAACTGGTGTGGGCCTGAAAGGGAATTGTTTTGCCAGTCTGTACATCTGGCACAGGGGGAGGAGGAGATGGTGTCCTGGTACAGTTATTCCAGTGCCTGTATCATCTGGATGGAGCAGGGTTTCTCATGCAGAGAGAGGCTGCAATTCACCCTCAGCTTTGTATAGGAAAGCTCAAGCCTACCATGAAACTTCTGTTTTCCTGTTTGAAGTGTGAAGAAACAGAAGGAGTCCATTCCCAGTTCCAGGCTCTGTTGGCTGAAGTCAGTGAACCTGGACCAGGCTGTTGTCTCACCATTGCCAACAGGCTCTTTGGAGAAGTTACTTACCCGTTCTTCCAGGTAAGTGACTGTGGTGTCCCTTTTAAGAGCTCCTAAGAGTGGTGAGCTCAGCAGAATATCTTCTATCATAAAGCACAAAGGGATGTATGCCTTTTTTACTCATGTCTTTCTTGCTGATCTGCTACATGGAATTATTCTGAAGCCATGAAATTATGTATCTTCTAAAAATCATCACGCTGCAATAAATGTCTGCAATTTGTACCTTCCAGCAATACTTGGATTCCACAAAGAAATTCTATCGAGCAGAACTGGAACCGGTCAATTTTAAATACACTGAAGAAGAAGTCAGAGACAAAATTAACTTCTGGGTGGAAAATGAGACAAAAGGTAAAGAAAAAAATGTGCAGGTTGTTTGGTTTGTAATCGAACCACTTGGGAATATCATGTCTGAATTTCTCTTTCCACTTTTTTCGAAAGACAGCAAGATTTTTATATATTAAATACCTGCACTTTTTTTTTTTCTCAATAGAAAATAAATGTAGGAAGAGGAACCAAAATGCCTTGAGTTCCTGGCTTCCAAAGCTGTACATAAACCTTTTGTCATTTGTCTGACAGCGTTATTCCATTTTTCAGATTTAGATAAATAATTATTAGTAGTCAAATTCAGCTGATTGCCCAAACAAAGTAATAATTCTTCTTAATTCATTATTTTTAAAGGTAAAATCAAAGACCTATTTGCTGCTGGTTTTATTGATCCCTCTACTGTACTTGTCCTGGTCAATGCTATATATTTTAAAGGAAAGTGGGCAGTAGAGTTTAAGAAAGAAGACACTAAGGAAACATATTTCCACCTGAACAAGGTACAGTATGGGCAGCAACTGAAGCAGCTGGGGGATGGAAATCAGAGGTCTGTGCCCTGTAACAACAGATGGGATCTTTCCTCCTCTCTGTAATTCCAAGACAAAACAGTGGTCTTCAGTCAGAAAAAGAGAAGGTTGCATTTTCTCTCCAGTTTGATAACCAAATATGTAAATCTACCAATTCACATCAGAAGTGGGTCTTAAGGAGCTGAGATCCTTGTTGGGCCAAATCCACTGAGCACATGCATTAACTCTGTTGGGGATTTTGCAACTAAGGATGCTGTTTCAAAAGTAGTCTGCTCTTGAGGTTGAAATTAAGGATTCTGTTCCTCTGCTACTATTTACGAACAGAACAGTGTGTTCTTTCAGGACTAAATAAACTAAAGACATATAATCTCAGGAGAATGTACACATTATTCATGAAGAATTTAATTTATGGTTGCATCAGATCTATGTTTCCTCATGTGACATGCCAGAAAAAAGAAGGATGTAACAAGGAAGTTGTGAGCAAAGTAATCTGGCTCCAGTAGAAAGGAAAAATAAGTTTTTATGTTTTTAAAATTGATAACTTCTTTGGAGCTACAGTTGAGAGGAACACCTCAATGCTACAAGTATATTAAACCCATGGCCAGTGTAAATAATGCTTTTGGACTGAACTCTAATCTCAATAATGAAACCAATTAAACCCAGGGTGATAATTTCTTTATTTTCCGTTTAATATGTTTCTTGTGTTCAAGAATGAGAGAAGGAAAGTGCAGATGATGTTTCAAGAAGGATATTTTAACATGACCATCATAGAGGAACTGAAAACGAAAGTCCTAGAACTCCAATACTTCAATAATGAACTGAGCATGTTCATTCTTCTTCCTGAAGATGACTGTGAGGACTTTACTGGCCTAGAACAGGTAAGACTTCATTTTCTCTCTAGAATATACTTAGAAAGCAATTTTTTAGAATTGCTCCAGTGTAGTGAGAAGACAAGTGGGAAAACCTGAACTTCTTTTCTTTCCATTCATTATGGTGCCAATCTTTGCTATCAATACCACCTTACAGCTAGAATGTGCCCTCACCTATGAAAAACTAGCAGAATGGACCAGCTTGGTTACGATGCAAGCGCTGAGAGTGAAGGTGTACCTGCCCCAGTTCAAGATGGAGGAAAGTTATGTTCTCAACAAGACTCTCCAGGAAATGGGACTAATGAATGTTTTTGACTGGGGAAAAGCTGATTTGTCAGGAATCTCTATGAAAGATGGCTTGGTTGTGTCCAAGGCAATCCAGAAGACAATCGTGGAAGTCAATGAAGAGGGCACTGAAGCAGGTTGTGCCATGGGGCTTCTTGCAATGCCTCTGTGTTGCCCAGTAACTTACGAGTTCAAAGCTGACCATCCATTCCTCTTCTTCATAAGACACAACCAAACCAACACCATTCTCTTCTTTGGAAGATATTCCTGTCCTTAAGTGGAGGTTATATTGAAAATTAGATCTTTCTCCCCACTTCCATCCCAACTGGCAAGCAGTAATTACAGAAGACAAAACAAAAGACATTTCTCTAGACTTTATCCTAAAGTGTTAATTTGCCGTAAAAAAAAGCCTATCTGAGAAGAGTCAAATTAAAGATAAAAACCTAAGTGCCATGAACTTCAGGCATGTTTTGCTTTTAGGAGGTCTCACCTTAAAATGCACTTTGTGGTATTTGCCAAAGAGCTGAAGGGCTCTAGAGAGAACTGAAGAGAAGATCTTATTTTGAGCCTTTCCTAATGCAGTATGGATCCAATAAACCCATGATTTTAGTGCCCTAAAGATAAGTGATACGTTCTCTCACATGAAGTAGACAGGATGATAGGAACCTTCATTAAAAGGATAAGTTCAGGTATTTGGTCTCTTTTAGCCTTACCTACCTTATGTTTCTATAGGTCTCAAGGAAAATGCCACTTTATAGGAGAGTAGCAAAGTATTCCTGTGGGACCTCCCTTTTAAATGTTGATCCCAGCCAATGTTTCAAGCTGGAACCCCCAGGGTTTGTTCTCAGAGAGCAGAAGATATTCCTGTGTGATTTTGCTTGTTCTCAAGCAGGGCAGACCCATTGCTTATTTCTTTTTCTGTTAAAAAACGCTATATGTGTGAGAAAGTTCTCCAACTTCTTCATAAATTTTCACATAACAGAGTTTCAGAATAATGGGACAATTTTCTGCCAAGGCCTGCATTGCAATGCCTGGGAATGAGACACATAATTCCCACATAAAACTTTGAGTAGTGATCAGCCATTCTAACTTCTAAATGCTAGCTCTGTTTGTGCCTCAGGTACCATGGGTTTCTTGTTCCATTTTATTCATCACTAACATAAGAAAATTAAAAAATCTATAGTGATGGTATTTAGATGGGTAGCCTGTGTTTGTTCCATTTATCAAAATAAACCCACTGACAGTGAAATATTAAATGTAGTAGTCTGCAGATGTAAGTGGACAGAGGAATAGTCTAATATATTGTGGTGGGTTTGTGTTT
>WBMZ01011546.1:0-14447 GCA_013400975.1 Atrichornis clamosus
CTCGAGATTTTAATCACAAGCCTTGTGGACACTTTGATTTTTTTTCCCCTTCCCTCTCCTCTGTCTGGCTGCGAGAAGGGGGGGAAGTCCACGAGCCTGGGGAGTTCCTGGCCTCTGGCCAGGCTCAAACCAAAACAGGGAGCCCATGGAGGGAGCCCTTTTGCCTGCAAGGAGCACAGACACGGTGGGGATTTCTTCCCATGTTTGTATTGAAAACCTGAAGCTGTGGGGATTTATTTGCTCAGGTGTTGAAGATAGAAAGGCTAAAAGTAATGAAAATCGCTAAAGACTGAAAATAATAAATTCCTCATATTCTCCCCATCTTCTCCAACCCCCTGGAGCATATGAATTCATTGGCCAGATAAGCAGGATACTTTATGCACTTGGCCACGCAATCTTGGTTTGTATCCAGGGGACTTTACAGGTGTAAAATTAACCACAGGAGAGCTCTTCTATTGCTCACTGACTGCAGTGCAAACATATGGAGGACTACAAGTGAAAAGTAATTAAAACAATATTTGAGTACTTGCCTGTTCTCTCATCTTATATGTACCACACATGTAAATCCATCCCTTTTTTTTGTTTCATTATCTTAATGCAGAGAAGTGTTAAAAACGTAATTTTCTCTGCAAAATAGCACCTTTTGGAGATAATTTGCCTTTGCTGAGAGCACAGTGGTGTCCAGAAATGCACACAAAACCAAAGGTTTTATTGCTTGGCATGAACAACAGAATACCTTGGAATGATCCTGTGAAAATACTGTGGCAGACTTCTCTAACTTGGCTGCCAGTGCCTTTCAATAGCATACCTCTAAAAAAAATAAATCTGGATTTAACTGATACAAAAAGGTCATGGTCCATCAGCTACACTAAAATGTTTTTAAACCTGTCCTAATACACACCCATCCAATAAACCAGGGAGGCTCCTTCTGAAATTTTCTTCTATCCAGTACAGAAAATGTATTTTGAAGTTCACCTAGACACACACTCAGCAGACCAGAGTGGTTCCAATTTAAGTGGGTTTTTTTCATTCAAAAACCCTCAAACCTTCCTAATTATATCTTTTTCCCCAAGAGACAGGAAGAGCTGCAAAGGTGCCGTTCTGATTTCTCTGATAAGTAGCCTGCATTTTATTTACTTATTAAGACCATTTAACACTCCTAATAGGTGCCAGTTTGAGAGCTGCAGCGCATACAATTCTTTTTTTTCCTTTTTTAAGTTTTTATTTAAGTGGTCAGAGCTACTGTGGCACAGGCAGCTGTGCCATTAGCTTCCCTGCTGTGCCTTGCAAACTCAAGAAAGAGAGAGAGAGATTCAATCAAATTTCTCCCTCAAGTGCGAAGTGTTGCAGAGTCACTGAAACTAGGGTGGGACCGAGGGAGAAGAACACAAGGAGTACCAGGAACAGCAAAGTGCAGAGGGGAGGGTGTGGGTGGGCAGAGACGAAGCGCAGCATTGCCAAGGAATGCAAGGGTGTGCCCCCAAAGAGGGAGCAGACCCGACAGCAGCTTCATGCAACAGTGACATGGCAGATCCACTCCTACCTCAGACACTAATCTGTTACCTCAGTTATCCCCCACCTGAATAAAAGCAAATTATGCTTCCTATCTGACAGCAGGGTGCACTTGACTGAGATCTAGAGTATCATGTTGCTCTTAAAATAGATTAATATGCATATATATCATTGTATTTGTGTGCATAGTGACTGAGGATTTCTGCCCCACCGTTTGCCATCATAAATTACCATGCAACTGCTGCAAACTATTAGTAATCCACTACTGGTGATTGCTTTGGGGGTGGGGGGGGCATATCATGACAATTACACCTGCAAATATGGTGTGTTATGTTCTAGTAGCTCTTCTTTTTCTAAAGCAGCAAACAAAAAGAAACTTACAACACAAACCACTGCCTGGTTACAAATATGAAATCCATTAGATCAGTTAGTGGCAGAAGAAGGAACATTTGGATCCATATTTGGGGTCATTATCAAATCTGCTCCTTACATTTATTGCAGTCAGCTTCATCTAATGCCCTTCATCCAGTCTGTGTGTGTGACTGCACGCGGGTACGTGCACAGGCACAGAAAACAGGTATCAATTAGTGCATGTAGAAATACAGCTGGTTAACATTATTTCAATAGCATGCAGGCACACACAAACAGGCATGTGTAAAATTTCATGTAGAAAATGTCTTTTTAAACACTTGGCTTTGGAGATTGCCATCTCAAAACTATTCCTTTGGCCTGACTTCCTATCATGAGCATCAGCAGGAGCAGGTTTACAGCTCAGCTGTAGCTGAATGCAGGTTTGCAGTATCTTACAGCTCTGCTTTAACCTGGATTTAATTTGCACTGCCAGACGTAGTGAAAAGGGGCTTGGCTAAGTGAGCTGAAGCCCAAGAGGTTGGGCTGTTTCAGCTGCGTGGAGCCAGAGCCAGTGCCAGGACACTGCCCTGCCAAAGACCAGGTAGGACAAAGAAAGGGCCAGTCCATAGCACCACTACAGCTGTACTCCCAGAGTGTGTTACAGCCAGCATAGACCTGGGGCCAAACTGTCCGGTGTCAGCTACATCACATCTGGTTGTCTGACCTTTGTTCAAGGAATGAAACCCCCATTCTGTTCAGGCCCCTTGGTTTGGATGGGGATAGGACTTTCCAGGTTTCTCTGGCAGGCCCCTGTACCCCCTTCCTCTGCTTAGGGTGGCTTCTGGAGAGAATCACTGTGAATTGTTTCATTTTCCTCTTCCATTGTCTGCAGTGGGGGGAGATGGAAAAATATCTTAAGAGACAGTATAGCTGGAGATGACTTCAGAGTGCAAGTGGCAAAAAGGTGGCGGCAGCAGCAGCAGGCAGTCAGAAGAGGAGGATTAGGCAGCCCTGTCCCAGACTCAGAGCAGGGGCAGAGCATGAGGCTGGCAAAAAAGTAAGTCTGGCACTGCCCCTCCTTGGTTTGGAGGGCCTGGTGTAGAGTTCAAGGCTTCTTCACAATGAAGCAGCTGGGCAACACCTGAAGGCAGTTTACTAAAATCCTAACAGGATTATTTTGGGAATATGACTAGATGCCAGGCTGGCTGCTTATGAGGAAGTAAATACTTAAAATGTTCAAGTGTTTTGCCCAAGCTGTGTGTGCTTGCAAGAAGAGAAAAATTAAACAGAGCAAAGTTTGCATGCCAACAACAGCCCAGCTAGACTGGAATGTGGAACTCACTCAAAGGAGAAACACACAAAGTGTGGATGTGGCACGGCAGTGTGGAGCAGCCTCTGCCCAGGCGTCCCTGCTGGGCCTGCCTGCCATCTGCATGGCTGCCCCGTTACTTTCAGCTCAGGCACGCTCCCACCTTGGAATAGCACTGCCGGGTGACAGGCAGGCACAAAAATGGCAGGCCTGTGTTCTTCATGAAGTCCAGCTAGCGATTTTAGTGGATGGAGAAAATGGGGGTGACGGAGATCCACCCCCAAATGGCTTTTTGAGTCTGAGCAGCACACTCTGATGGTACTAGAGCAGCCCCTCTGGGTACTACCAAGCAATGGGGCCACAGGTGCCAGGTGACACCTGCCAGAATTAAAGCTTCTCACGTTATCAGGGCAAGACACTAGAGAGCAGGGCTGGTCAGACTTCAGTAGGCCATTTGGCCACACTTCTTGAAAGGCATCTTGGATGTGAAGTGCCCAGTTTTAACAATGTCATGTTAACGTTAATGTAAGAGCAAAGAGGAGCATTTATTGCCCTCGAGGGAAGTGGGTTTGAAGCAATCAGACAAGGGCAAGGACAAGGAACTGGATGCAGGCAGCTGAGTGAGGGAAAGACACGCCAGTACTGGACTGACAGGAACGCCACTGTGCCAGGTCTTAAGGACAGAGTAACAGCTGGTAAAAAATGATCCTTCCAGCTCTGAGTCCACTTTGCCCAAGAGCAAAACAGCAGACATCTGCTGGCAAAGGCAAGTTCAGTGCTTCTGGCCATGATCTGGGAGGCAATGATACAGATGGTGAAGAGAAACCATATGGAGTCAGAGATCAGGTGTTGCATCAGCCACTGAAGAGCTCTTAGCATCAGAGCATCTAGAAGCAAGGGAGGAAAGACACTTGGAGGAACCACTGCCTGCCTCCCACCTCTCTTAGGGGACAAAAAGGTAGGTTTTATCTGGGTATTTTACACACGGCTTTGCTTTTTATGCTTTTCTTGGACCTTATGAAATCCAAACAAGCAAAAGTTTGGTGATGTGGTCACATGGGTGAAGTCCCCAGCCGCATTTCATGTGTCTGTGTGAATCCTGACATCACTTGTAGCTCTACAGGAGAATGAAGAGTTCAAAGTCAGGCTGGGATGCCCCCATGTTCATCATAGCATTACACAGAGAGTGAACAAGTTAGACACCACAAGGTACAGGGTGTATGTTGGTCCTGTCTGAAAGCACTGCCAGTCTATTTAGGTCAGACAGACAAAATACCATACAAGGGTGTGGGATTTGCATGCAGGACCAACAACAGGAAGGAGTGTATTCCCTTTGTGTATTCCTTCTAAAGTGGGGGAGGAGGGGGGCTGTTTTTAAGGGAATGCTTTGAAGAGGAAAAACATTTGCCAATTTTAATGCCTCCCTGACCATCTGTGGTGAGAATTACTGCAACTGTACAGGCTTCTGTTGGGCTGCAGCTCTATTGGTCTCTGTACTTCATGATAAGCCAACACCTTACAGGCCTATTGACTGCTACTGTCAACCATAAAAGCCGTCCTGCAGCTACCTTCTCTTCTGGGATTTAAATCCCTTGCCTTTGAGAGCCAAAGCCCAGTGGCAGCACATAGGGCTTTCAGCCTGAAGACCTTTATTGTGATAACCCACTGAGTCACAACATCTGCCGGTGAGTGGCAGTGGGCATGCCAAGCTCAGCAGGGAAGCTCTTGGAAGCTCAGGGGAGACATGAGGCTTGCCCATGGCCACACGGCAAGTCAGCAGGAGAGGGGTGTGACCACAGACATGCAGGGAGAGATGTCCCAGTGTCAACAGGGACATGTGGGTGTTCCACAGGGAGAAGCCCCACTGCCATTGTGGCATCTCTGCTACCAACACCACTGTGCAGCCCAGCAGCCATTTCAGTGACCTTCCCCTTCCCATGCCATGCTAGTAAATTTTGCCATCCAGGGCTGCAATGGAGGGCGGTTTGCCCAGTCGAGCAGAAAGTACTCCTAAAATTGCAACACGATTGCTTTGAAATCCTGCCTTCCAGCAAGTTTTGCTCTCTGTTTGCTCCTCCCGGTAGCTGTGCAGCTTGTGCCTGACTCAGGGAGATTGTCCATTCCCTGAAAACAGGTTTAGAGCCAGGAGCTGATGCATGCTCCCTCCCCACTCCCACCTGCATGCTCATGACAAGCTCTCCCAGAGCCCCATGATCACACCACCCCCCCAGCCCTGCCGTGCCTTTCCACTCGATAATGTGTCTCCATGGAGGAATACTAATAAGCTCTGATTCTATATCAACCCCAGATCTGTGGGTAGGAAGGGTTTCCTCTTTCTCTCCTGCTGACCCTCAAATTGCTGGTTTTTCATGGCACTGCTGGTGTGCACTGATTTGAAGTGGAAGAGAGAGTTTCCTCTTTCCCATTTGTTTATTGGTTTTTAAGCCATTTTTACTTGATTTCAGCATTTTATCATCTGTTATGCCTCTCTTTAGAATGTAATTTGGACAGAAAATACCTCCTATTAAAGTGAAGGGCGTAGCTGGGAAAGAATGCAGGGTGTTAAACACAGTGTCGTGAGCTTGAGAGCCTTACCATGTGTTCCTCAAGCTGGGATGCCTGCCGCAACACTGCCTGAAACACAGCTTTCCCTTCAGACCCACCAGCAAAGTTAGGGCCCTTCTTCCCAATTACAAGGGGCATCATCTGGGAAAGTCACAGCCCAAGGAGCATAAGCCCCACAGCGTGGAAAAGTTTTGTTGTTGCCTTCACAGACAGACAGAGAAATTAATCAGAATATGTTTCACCATCTTTCTTTTCTGTTACCAAGCTCTGTTAATGTAATGAACAACTGTTATCTTTGCAGTGAGCTCCTGTGCTATTCACTCAGGGGATTTAAATGGCTTTTTCTCACAGCAGCACAGGCACGACTACGCATGCGTTGGTTTTGGGGAAGGATGATGTCCCCAGCACTGGGGGTAGGACATGTGACAAAAACAGGGCCAGAAATGGATGAGTTGGAGACACCTGTGTCACTGCACTGCCAGAGAACACAGCCTAGACAAGAACAGGAGCTTCCTTGTCTAAGGCACTAGGGATTCAAGATGTCTGGTCTCCTCTAGGCATGTGTGTCAGACCTGATCTCAGGCCTTTGAACAAAAGGGACTATCCTCTCAGGCCCTGGCTTGGGCTTTCAGAGGACAAAATGCCAGGGGAGCCACCTCCTCAGTTCCTGGGAGAGCCTTCACTGCCAGAAAGCGTAAGCATTACTTGTTTCGGTGCTTCTGTGAGACCTGAGCTCCTTAAGTAAAGTCTGATCCTCCATGCACTTGAAAATATTGTCCCTGGGTGCTGCCACAGTAAATCACCTGCAATGTGCTGGAATCAGATGAAGAGTATGCAGTCACCCTTCATGATAAAAGGAGGGTTTCCCGTAAGCTTGTTCTTGAAAATTGCAGTTATGAGCCTGCTTCAGCCACCCATGCACTCTGCAACAGTCAGCAAAATGTGTTCAGATTTAATGTCAACAGCTCCTGGTGCAACACTCCTTTGGGGCAGAGCTGGGCAATGGGAAGAAGAGGCAAAATCTGCTCAGTCGTGATGACTTGTGTCCTGTCCTTTAGCAGGTCATGAGAGCACAAAATACCCATCTCTTCAGTGAGGGAAGGGGGTAATGAAGCAGCTGCAGAAGCACAAAACTATGCTGGAATGGGGACTTCAGGTCAGATGCGCTAGTAAATCCTTCCCACCATCACGCCCCACCTGCCCCAATTTTGTCTAGACTTAAAACTTGAAGCCACACCTCTCCCCTCCAAAATTAGTGCATTGTTACCTGGGCAAAAGTTTAATTCCTGATTTCACAATAATGCTTTCCTATTTCAAATTTGTGTTTCTTGGCTGCACCAGCCCAAATAGATGGGTTGCTCCTCAGTTCACACAAATCCTGTGGTGTTGAAGGAAGAAAAAAAACCACAGGCAGATGGTGACTTTTCTGAGAAAAATGGAAAGTATCTACAATGATAATGTCCTTCTGAGACCTGACTGTGTGTGTAAAGGCGTGCAGAAGACCTGTTGTGTCTCCTATGGACTGGCACTTGGATCCTCTGTCAGTGACACCAGCTTCCCTGTTCAAGTCACCATAGTTACTGACTACAACATGCCAATTTAGTTGCTCTTGGTCTATGTAAACTCAGTTTTTTCATCAAACCAGCAATGAATTGGCATGCCTTGCCTTTTTCCTCCATCTTAAGACAAGACAATGAAGCCACAGAGCATACAACAGTGTTTTTTTCCTGTGGGGAGACATTGTTGCCTGAGGAACCAGTTCTCTGTTTAAGAGTGGCTTTATTAAAGAAGAGGAGATTGTGGGGATTAACCCCACCTCTTACCATTTCTTGGGGCAGTTTACCCAGGGTTCTGCAATGGGAAAGTGCAGGTGGGATACATTTTCACCTACAAGGTGTATAAGAACATAAACCCTGAAATACGGTATCAGACCAATGGTTTATCTAGTTCAAGATCTAATCTTACACAGTGGCCAGAAGCAGACACCTAGAAAGAGTATGCAAATAAAGGCTGGTGCAGCATCACCCTTGTCCTCAGCCATGTTTTCCATCTCCCCCTACTGCAAGATTTGCCAAGCCAGAGGCTGTGTGTGTGATTCAGTTTAATAGACCACTGATAGGCTCTCCCTCACGAACTTTTCTAGTCCCCTTTTCAGTTGCTTTGAGCCATTTATGGCAATGAGTTGCACAGCTGTAATTATGCCCAGTATGAAACCAGCTTCTTCTCTGTGTTAGCTTTCAAATCTACTGCCTGTTTATTTCATGGTGTGCCTCCTAATTGTGGTGGTAAGAGTACAAAATTTGCTCCCTGAACACCACACCAGCTGGGGTTATGCCCTCAGGCATCTGTCATTTCTGCTACTGCTGCAGGGGAACAGGGTCTTGGTTTCTTTACTCTTTCTTCACATGTAAAAGGTCCTGTGCTTTTATTCAACCCCTTCGTTCTTCTCTCTACCCTCTCCACTTCCTCCATGTCTGTTTTGGAGAAGGCTGACCAGAACTTTGTACGGTAACCATGATGTGTGTGCTCTATTGGTTTCTGCACCAGCATTGCCCACATTTTTCCTCCTGCATGTACAGCACAAGAGCAATACTAATTATTCTGCCCTGCCTGCTAATAACTAACCTTCTGAGAGAAGTGCATAGCCTGTCCTCCCTTTCACTCACCGAGGTTGTTCATGAAAGATGGTCCTGGAAGAAGAAGACACAAGTTTGTGGTGTTGGTACACAGTCCCTGGATGCCTAACTCATTCTGGTAGGTCACTGAGGAGGTGATTCCATGTGGTCCAATGCAGGCTGGTCTCAAAAGCATAATCAAAAACCAGTGAAACAGTTTGGTCTTCAGACACAGTCCAGAGAATCTCCAGGATTTACAGTGTTTTCAAAACCTAAAAAGCTCTGACTTTCCTCAGGAAGGTGCTTGAAATTTCCTGAAGAAATTTTAAATCTTTCTGTTAATAAACTTAGCCGAGATCCAGCTCAGGAAAACATTAAGCATTAAACATCTGCTGATTATGAAGAACTACTAAGAATGCTAAAAATGTGTAAGCCCATTCTTATTTAGGTCTTTATTCATTGTGGCAATTAAATGTGTGCATTAGTGCTCTGCTGCATTAGGATCTAAGTACGTACATACAATTAAACGCTGTGCTGAGCTGGGTCCCAAAGCCAGATTTTAACCTATATTTCTGTCTACTGTGTACCTCAGTTTTGTGCACTGAACACTTATTACTTGAAATGGTATTTTTCCATGAATAGGGATTTACTTTAAAATATGTCACATGTGCTATTTTAATGATTCCAGCTTGCAGAATTATTTTGTGATGGGAATAATTAATAAGGTTTTATGTATACATATTTTTAAAAATAGGTTAGTCTCTTGCTTAACCACTTCAAGAGCATTCCAGGCAGCAGCGTGTTTACAGGTTTGGCTATGTATACATCAAAACATCCTGGGACTATATGTAAACAAATAAGAGTTTCATATTGTTTTACCTATACATACTGGGTTTATTATAAAGATTACCTGAAAAACAGGATAGAAGCAATTATAAATCTCATCTAATCCAATCCATTGCACTTTGAGCTATAAGCTTGAGTGTCCATTAAGATCTGCAACAGCACAGAGGCTTCAAGAGACAACACAAACGCTGCTGTTTGCCCGGAGCTATCCCTGGTTTCCTTGGGTTTGCATTGTGAGCTTATTTAGCCAGGAATGCTTCTTTCAGCAGCAGCATCTGCAGCATATTGAATATTGGAGCATGCTGCCATCCATTCTGCTTTCATCCAGTTGAATTGCTGGAGTGAATGAGATTCAAAGGAGTCTCCAGACTTGCCCATGGCCACACAATGAGTCAGTGGCCCAGCTGTTTAAAAAAAGAGAATAAATTTTCTGTCTTTTTGCTTTAAGAACTTTATTGCAAGGCACCCTTTATAAACATTAGACTGCTTCTCTTTTTCACATGAAATGAGTATTCATGGATACCACTTGTGCTTCCACTTGCATATTTGATCATCACCTTTCCTGATGAAAATAATCTTCCCTAGGAATCCCTAGTGATATTTTTTCTCCTTGTTCTGTGAAGTCAGTGGAGAGAATAAACTAAATAAGTGAATTTTCCTTGCCACCAACAAAAATACACAAATTGTTGTCAGCATTGTCTATTATCTATTATTGTTGTCAGCATTGTCAATTATTGTTAGTCCCATCTTCTCTCTCACTTAGCAGACCTGGTGTTACTCTCTTCAGAAGTTTTTTTTCTCCAAGACCTGCCAGTTTTTCAGATCAGCCTATGTGGTAATGTCATTGAATGATCTCATGGCATCTGCTCATGCCCTGTAACCACCCAGCCATTTACTCCTAAAACTTTTTGTCTCATGATTTTTCTCTATTTCTTGTAAGATTTTTAGATAATGATGATGATGATGATGATGATGATTATTATTATTATTATTGTTATTATTATTTCTAAAGGGAAACCAGAATGTTGTTCCATTCATGGGTCTTGTGTCCTTGTCTAAATTCAATTTTTTTAATGAGGCTGGAATTCCACAGAGGTGATAGACGCATACCAATGGATGGCAGTGTCTTCGTCCTTGGAAATACAGCAGCAGCAGTACATAACACCATGTGCTGGCATGCCAAGTGCTCAGATTTAACTTGATAACTTGATAATGCCTCAAGAGACCTGAGAGTACCCACAAATGCATTAGCTGCTTTTCCCCCCAAAGTTCCCTTGCTTCTTAGGGTTATTTTTTTTTTTATCTTTCCAGAATATTTTTAAACAAAATTCATCAAACACCATCAGGAGTTGAGTTCAGATGCAGTATATGTATGTGAACTTGTGGTCTGACCCATCTTGGTTCTCTCCTTTGCAGGGCCAGCCCTACTCATTGTCTCTACTCAGTGATAATGTCATCTTTACTCTGTCCTTGGTTGTAACCTCACCAAATTACTCCCCAAAACAGTGAGAAACAGGTGAAATTTGCATTGGAATTTTCATTTAAAATAATCCAGTGAAGAGGTATTAAGTTATTCTGAGCTGCTTTGTCATTGCTATTTTGGGTTACAGTGAGCAAACCCTCTACTTGTTAAAACTAGTGGTGCTGCTTGCCACAAGCTGTCAGAAATGGGCTCACACAATGTGCTTTTTTTCACATGGCATCCCACATTTTTAGGGTCTCACTGGCTTCCATGGGAATATATGAATAAATTCAAACATTTTTTTATTCCTTTTTACTCCCACTCTGTTCACCAGATGTGCCAACTCATCCTGGGCTTTGGTTGGCAGCCCAAGCTTCCTTTTTTTGTTTATTGAGTTACCCTCAGTAATGTGTGTTCCCTCAGGGCCGGATCCTGGATTCACTTAGCATCCTACAGCCCATGGTCCCCAGCGGGTGATTGCACTGACGTGGTGAGTGGGTGTGGAGCTGGGAATACATCCCTGTCTCTGGGGATCCGTCAGCATGTCCATGATGATGCATAAAGTGGATGAGAGCCGGTCACCCTCGCAGGCTGCTGGGAGCACCTGCCATAGCTAGCAAAAATTAGCACAACTGAGATAATATACGTTTTCATTAATCTTTGTGAGCCTTAAATAAAAAGAGCACTGCTGGCAGCTCTGATTAAGAGCTTTCTATTGATCATAAAAGCCTAACGCTAAAATGAATTGTTTAATGTTTAAGGATCGAGATAACAGCCAAATAATCTGATTTATCGCAAAACCAAGACATAAGAAGAAAGAAAATACTTCAAAATAAGAATGCTACAGTCTCTGTGGTAGGCCCTGAGCTAATTTCAGGCAGATGAGGAAAACACCCAAGCCTACATGGCCTAGTCTGCACCACAGTACAGGGTGGTCACGGTCCCCCAGTGCCTGATGGGTGCCTTGGCCAGCACTATGGGGAGGAAGGATGTTTGAGATGCTTAAGCCTTGCACAATAAATCCATTCCTCTTCTCTGTGTGTGCACGCTTTCACATGCCTTCACTACAACAGACACACATTTTTATACAAAGCAAGAAAATGAATATACAAATATTCTATATTGTGTGTGGAATTCACCTCACTCGACCACTTCAGCCATCTAAAAGCTGGGCACTTGGGCTAGTTTTTTTGTCTTTAATAGCCTCTATTGTTACAGGAAGGAGAGAAAGTAGCTCCTTGGTGAATAGCTGTTTGAGGGAATCTGAGCCACCTTCTGTTCGCTGTTTAGGGAGGGAACCAAGACTCTTACAAGATGCCTAGTTTTTAGGTTAAGATAGATAATGGTACTCCTTTGGTGTGTACTGATGGCTCACACAGAGCTTACCGCCCCAGGCACAAAATGCATTTGTGAATTCCCTGCCATATTCTTGATAATGAGTAAAACTAACAGAGCCCCTCTTCTGACCGCCATTCTGACTACATTCATGATCCTCAGCAACTTGATTTTCTTTCAGGATGGTGGAATGCTTGGAACAGTTTTGGCCATTCATCAGCAGCTCTGTAGTCTCTGGGAATAAGGGAATTGAGAGGTGGTGGACAAGTCATTTGGGAGAAATGAGACATATTCCAAACTTCTCTATGCCTACTCAGCTCCCAAACTGTCTGCTCTGGCTTTTTTTAGCACTAAGCATCAGTCAAGTTGCTCTGCTGTAGCCAAAGCTTACAGTGGCCAGCCAACTGCAGGCTGGGCAGTGGACCTCTACCAGGGACTAAGGCAGTCCTTGCCTATGAGCTGTGAAAGAGTTGGGACAAATCCAAAGACCAGGGGGCACCTTCACTTGCCCACCAGAAGTCTATACGTGGCTCTTGGTGGACAAAAGTTTGCAATGGAAGCATGGTGTCTAAAGGTGTGTGCCAAGCATACGGAGGTATTTACAGAGCATGAGAGACATTTAGGAAATGTGTGTCCACCTAAGTAGGGCTTAGAGTACAGTAAACTCTCCCCTGGGGAGGGATGTGAGTGGCATATCCTCCTAACCTTCATTAGCCTATGGTTAAAGTTTCTTCACTGGGCCCTTTTCATAAATGTGTGTGTATGTCTCTCTGCTTCTGAGCATATGCCTTACAAACAAGTGCATATGCTACATTGGTCTGCCACCCAAATCCTCCTCCCAGTCTCCCACCTGGTTTATTCAGGACTTGTCCTGCTTTGGTTCCCACTTTAATGGTTGCATTTCTTTTTCCTTTTCAATACACATGAGCTTGTATAGATGCCAGATAGCATCAAAGATCCCTACAATAATTTCCTCCTGGAGATCTGCCAGCACAAAATAGGGCAGATAAGAGTTCTGTCCGTACACTGTTATGGTGGAATTAATCTATTTCTTGTTTTAAGGCAGGGGCTGTGGTGTAAAATCAGCCTGGCTCTGCTCTCCTCTACAGAAGGCAGAATCTTCCCGGATTCCACTATTCTCTGGCTGCTTGTTGAGTCTCTCTTCAAGTCACAACTTTCAGCTACTGACCCTTTAAATTTCTTGGCATGGAATCACTTTAATGTCTTTCTGCTCCTTATTGCCCAGTAGATATTGACTCTGGCATCACCTCAATGATTATGGCTTTGCTTTTGGTTATGTTTTTTTAAAGATTTTAGCAAGGCTTAGTCACAGGCGAACAAGTGTAGGGGAAATACCTATTTAGTGTTGATGCCCTTGGTTTGGTAGCTGTGCCTTCTCAAAGTATCTTACCATGGATGACTTTACATTTGTCAATAAAGAAGTAAATGTTAAAGCACAAAGGGAGTGTTTTTCCTCCCTTGTTGTTTCTTTGTGTGTTTTGAAGTTTGTTCTGAATTCTAACATATTATGCCCATGTGAATAGTAACATTTCAAGCACTATCTGCTTGCTGTGATCCCAATAAACAGCGGATGCCACTAATGGAGTCCCTAGCACATTTTTGGAAGAGGAATATAGATGGCATATGGCACAGAAGAATAATTTCATAGTAATACGCAACAGCCAGTTATTAGTGAGACACTGCTTTGAAGCTAATGGCATTATGGATAATGAGGCAAAGGAGAATCTGGTCTGAGTGCTGGGAAATAGCTGATTGCTCTCCTAGGCAGAAACAATACCATTCCTAAAACACCATTGATCCTTTGATAGACTTTGGGGGAAGCTGTCATAGTACTCATAGACGAGCTGCAGTACAGCCTTGGGAGTCGGCTGTGCTACAGCTGGCAGGAGAGCTCGCTGGCAGCTTTACTGCAAAGCTAGGCCAGCCTGAGCAGCAGAACAGAAAACCCTGCAGGTGGCATGGCCATGCAGCCATTGCCACTGTGCTGCCGTCCCCACGCATTCACAAGCAGCAAATGTCTGGGTTTCTGTGCACAGCAGTGATAGCATGTCAGAAGTAAGAGGCTGAATTATTTTCAGGTTGTTTTGGGAGAGGTTTGTTGGTTTATTAAAAAGCACTATCTATCCGAAGGATTTTTTTATAGCTATTGAAAGAATATCAGCAATGTCACCAGTGTTCATAGTTTATTCTTCTCTACAGGTAACTTTGTGAGTGTGTCACACTTCTGGCTTGGAAATAAATTTCCAGTTCTGCATAGTCTCTGAAGGGAATCCTGCTTATTTTGAAAAAAAACAAAAAAGGAAAAGAAATAAAGAGCAGGGTGAAGTAGGGAAGAAAGCAAGGGAGAAAGAGAAATAAAGGAAAGATGAAGGAAGGAAAAGAAAGAAGGGAAAAAATGAGAGAGGGAGGGATAGAGGGAGGGAGGGAGGGA
>WBMZ01011546.1:14691-104202 GCA_013400975.1 Atrichornis clamosus
AGGAAGGAAGGAAGGAAGGAAGGAAGGAAGGAAGGAAGGAAGGAAGGAAGGAAGGAAGGAAGGAAGGAAGACATTAAAAAGAACAAAATAAAGAAAAAGAAAGAAAGTGTGGACCAACTAAAACGATCAGAAGAACCCTGCTGTTGATCTAGGTGTTAGGGAAGGAAAGGGCTGGCACTTGAGGATATGCTAATGCTGATCTGTGACCATGCATGATGGCCAAACTCCTTAAAATGACTAATGATTTCAGGAGTCTTAGTTTCCAGTGACAGAAACAAGCCGGGCTTGCAGAGAGCTGCATGCCCAGAACGCCCTGACAAACCACAGGTACTGCATGCTCAGCCATACTCCTCTCTGGACAGCCTCGGTCCACCAACAGGCTGGGTCAACGGCCTCTGCAGCCATGTGCTTCCTGCCCCTGTGCACACTCAGCTGACCTTGGTCTGGACCCCTGTCCCTCTGAAACACCCTGACCCTCGCTATGGAGGGAGAGGGCTCCAGCTCACATCCACCTGGCCTGACGGTTCCCCCTAACAGCAGAAGCCCCGATGGTCCCCCCAGCCTCCCCCTTCAGCACTGAACCTCCCCCAGCAGAAATTAAGGGTTTGGGATTTTGCTTAAAAATAAAGCCAGCAGCAGGTTGCTATGGCAGCCCTCCTGCTGCCCCCCTCAGATGCCCTGTCTTGCTAGTTGCCACACAAGGGGGTCTGCAGGGCCAACCTCCCCCTGCACCCTGGCTGCCAACATCTCTTCACACCCTGCTAATGGCTGTGTGTCCCTCAGATCACCAAAGGCCACATTAAATTATTACTAATTACAATAGGAGTAACAGTGGTGCCAGTGGGCCCTGGTGCAGGGCAGCCACCCTCAGCAGCCATAGGCTGCCCACCCCAAGGGCTTCCCCAAGGCTTCACACCCCACACCCCTACAGAGATATGGTTCCCACACACACCTAAATACGTCCGCCTCTGGAGCAGCTGTCCTGCAGCTGCTGTCACTCAGAAATTTCTATAAAAAACTGTTTCCAGCAGCACTTGCCTGGGGTAGGGAGCCATGGCAGGGTGGTGGCTGCACCACCTTCCTTACTTCAAGCCACACTCAGCAGGAAAGCTGAAATGTCGTGATCAGAACTCACAGAACGGGATGGTGGAGAATTTCATTCCCCCACTCCGGAAAGCCCAGGCCAGCCGGTGAACGTGAGCCAACGCCACTCAGCAAAACCCACCCCCTGGCCCCCTGCCATCTAGCCCTGATGAATGAGCTGCAACACACTCAAAAGGGGAGAAGGCCCAGCTAGACCCATATCTCGCAAACCTTGGCTAAACTGTGGTAAAAACCTGTGAAATAGACTTCTTTTTTTTTTTTCTCCATTCTGTTTTCACTTTTTGTTCATATTTTGGCCTCCATGCCCCTCTGCAGCATGCCCAAGCAGGTCAGGGCTGTGGGGGCGGGCCCGTGGCAGAGCCTCGAGCCTTATGGGGTGAGAAGGAGGACAGGCGTCAGTCTTGAGGGGTTCAAACGAATATTGCACTACTTCTAGAGTGATGTCAGGCCACCTTTTCTGCTTGAATTATAGTAAAAATAAATACAGCTAGAATATGTGGGCATGGTTTGGAAAAGGATAAAGGGGACATTTCAACATTGGTCTCACTGAAGTGGAAATGATTTCTGATAGCCAGCTGGAAGCTGGCACAGGCACTGGGCTGAAGTTGAGAGTTCATGCAGCTGGGGTTTCATAATACCAAATTGCTAGTCTTTCATTTATTACTTGAGTCGAATCCTAAAATCTTATTTATATGATTAGTCCCTCTGGGCCATATCCTTATTTCTCTTACACCAGACTGACTCAGAGGAGGGGGACATCTGTAAGGCAAAGCCTCCTCATTAAAAGGTCCCTCTAGAATGGAAAAATAAAAGCCAGCTATGGTAACGTCCTCTAGCCTGCAGCGAGGAGGCTCAGACCAACACAGGAACCAGCTACACACCAGGCAGCTCTCTTTAGGAGAATTAGCACAGCCCTCCAGAGTCCTCCACTCCTTCCTTCTTCAGATGAAAGTTCAGTTCAAGTACCTGGTACTAATCATCCAGGTCATTAATTTTTTTTGGTCCAATTTACCTCAAAACTTGCTCCCCCCTCCACACTGAGCAACATGACAGGCGTTACTAGGGAAGTATTTTGTGCAGAGATGGTTGGCTCAATGGCCTCATTTCTTCGTTTCAGCCCATAGCCAGGAGCCCAGGACATCGTGATGAACAGGTTGTTGTACCACATAGTGTGCATTCAGTCATTTTGCTGACAGCCTGGAGCAGTGGGGGCAGAAGATGCTGCATCATGCTTGGCCTGGAGGCCAGGGGCTGCTGGCAGAGCAGGTGCCCTTAGCAGTGCAGTATCACCCTCCCTATGGATTTGGAGAAAGGATAAACTGAGTGGGACACCAGGAATTTGAGGTTCCTCCAGCAGAATGATGGGCAGAGGGTTGGAAGGCACATCTACTCCAGCTGTTAGCCTGGCAGAGAGATGTCTGAGATCATGGAGGTCTGAGCTTATCCATCCATGCGGTGAAGCACAAGTTTATTATTCATCATAGAATCAGGTTGGAAAAGACCTCTAGGATCATCAAATCCAACAGTTAACCCAGCACTGTCAAATCCACCAGTTAACCATGTCCCCAAATGCCACGTCCACATGCCTTTTGAACACTGCCAGAAATGATGATCACTTCCATGAGCAGCCTATTCCAATGCCTGACCACTCTTTCAGTGAAGAAAGAAATGTTCCCCAATATCTAACCTAAACTTCCCCATGTGTACCTTGGGGCCATTTCCTCTCACGCTGTCACTTGTCACATGGGAGAAGAGACCGATCTCCACCTCGCCACAACCTCCTTTCAAGTAGTTGTAGAGAATAACAAGGTCTACCCTAAGTCTCTTTTTCTCCAGGCCAAACAACCCCAGCTGTCTCAGCTGCTCCACATCAGACCTGCTCCAGACCCTTCATCAGCTCCACTGCCCTTCTCTGGACACGCTCCAGCATCTCAATGTCTTTCTTGAAGCAAGGGGACCAAAACTGAACACAGTATTGAGGTGCAGCCTCACCAGTGCCAGCTCAGACCCACATACTGTCCAGCTGAGCCCAGTAGGCGGGATTTTTTAACATGGGGGCAGTGAAAAGGCAATTCCTTCAGGCTTGATTCTGGGCCTGGGGGAAGTCCAGCATGCACCTGCACGTGCTTCTCCTGCATAATCCTGTGTCTATCTCCAACGCTCTTCAGGGCTCTTTGCACCTGGTGGAGTACTCTGCCATATTTTAACTTCTGAGCCTTCACCTTAATCAGCAGTCTCCTGCAATAACAGTTGTGGAATGAAAAGGCAGAGAAGAAAAGGCAGGATGAAGAGGATAAAGTGGAAGGAAGCGGCCAAGCTCACTGGCACACAATGTGAACTTAAATGAAGGAAACCTGTTTTCTGGACTGTGTTAATTCTGTATAAATAACCCCAAAAAATCAGAGAGATGGGAAAAAGGCTCTGGAGCGAAAGCCTGCAGCATCAAGGCTTCAGCACACTTACTCAGGGATGTGAGACGCTCCAGGATTTGGGGCAGAAATTCTCCAGCAGAAACGTTTATGCTGGGGGGGATCACCAATTACTCCTGTTAGCACCTGCAAGCACATTTTTTAACAAAGCAGCATTCTCTCATTCTGTGGAAATGCACAACACATCCTGCCGGGCTAATTAAATAGCAACCCCTCCCTTGCAAATAAGTGCGACGCAGAGGGTGTGCTTGAGCTCAGCCCCTGCACACAAAGGGGGACCGTTCCCAGGTCAGATTCCAACAGGGAAATAAAGACTTCCAGCAACAGGGATCTTCTCTGCCCATGTTGCTACAGCTCAGCTCTCTCGGCAAAGCAAGCCCTCCACCAATCTCCCACCCAGCCACACCGAGACTGCATCTGACTGCCCAGACTTCATGGGAGCAGGCGAGTTCTGCTGGCTTCAGCTTTCCAGGCCCTGCCTAATTGCAGGGCAACACGATGTGCCACGGAGCAGTTATGTTTGTCAACCTGAAGGGCTTTGTGTAAGTTCTATAAAACACAGGCAAAGTGCGTCCAGCCCAGCGTGGTTCGCTGTGCAGCACAGTGATGTCGCCTGCACCTGGACACCTCTGGGACCCGTTAACCTTGCTGAGGGTGGGATAAAAAGTACTTTGTTTCGTGCCTGCATTTTTGAAAACTGAGAAGAGTGCTCAGGGATTTCTGAAGCTTGAGTTGATTAGCAGTTAATGATGTGTGTCCTGAGGAAAAAGTAAGATTAAATATTCTGCTTGTATTGAGCAGGGCATTTTAAGCTTGAGATTTATAGCTATTTTGTTAGTATTTCATGAAGTGTTTAGGTCTGTTCAACTCTTGGTTATACAGCCGCTCAGTATTCTGAACACTCATTTTATGCAGATATAACTTAAACAACCGATGATGTATGAAAGTATGTAAGTGCATGTATTGTAACTGCACATAACTCTCAGGGAATGCTATTGAAAAACAGACACACAGGAGTAACCGCTTCAGCAACACACAGATCTGTGCTCAGGAGCTGCTGGCTCATCCCAGGGCCATCCCAGACACAGCACCAGCTGCCTTGAGCACTGCACCTTCCAGCCTGGGAAGCCTGCTGTGGTGAAACTAGTCCTCTTTACTTGTTGCCTCAGCCCTCGCCACTCTCTCGTCTCCTCTTAGCTGGAGTTGCCTTACACTCCATTTTGAGCACAGCCCTGCCCATTCCCAGGTGTTGTATTTCTGAGTTATGCTACCCACCCATAGCCTCCACACTGCAGGCACATCCCAACTCAGTTGCTTGAGTGTCACTTCACAGTGTTTCTGTCCTTGGCCCTTGAAATGTGGTGCAGCTTTCCTGCAGGTGCTACCATGATCTAACTACTTACCTGTTTTGATGCCTTCCTTCCTGAAGGCCTACTTCTGTCACATTTCCTCTAGTAAATACCATCCATACATCCATCAATGTAAAAGAAAGACAAGAAGAAGGAGGTGGCGTTTTCTAATCTCTTAGGAGAGAAAAAAAATCATGCCTTTCCTCCATTTCTAGGAGCTTGTCTCCATAACAAGATGAAGGTGTGCTTATAAAAATGTACAAGAGCAGCAGAGATGCAGTGGAACAGGCTTGCTGAGCTGTCCTGATTCCCATGCACCATCCTTTCACTTCTCCTGTTACCCAGGTTAAGTAGATTCAGTGAGGCATTGGTAGGTCAAGGCACTCTACTTTCATAACTTCATTTTGCCTTGGAGACTGCAAGATCAACACCTAACACATCATGCTTAGCAAATTTTGGCAATACAGTGCGTAGAATGAGAGCACTTTTTTCACTTCACTTAGGGTAATATTCCCTCACACAGTACCATTGTGCAAAAGAGTAATTGTTTGCCAGCATATGAAGTATAGCCAAACAGGCTAAGTTGGATAAAAGTTTCAGGTCCTACATGGCTATTAAGAGGTTCCAATTAATTGAACACTCAAGTGACAAATGCACACAGCCACATTTGGATAGATAATCTGCTTAAAATCAACCCTTCTACACCAGGAAAACCCTAGGGAAATAATTTATAGTGCAAGTGTGTGGTATATTTCACAACACGTAAAATTTATATATCACGCTAAAAACGGTTAAAACTAGAACTGGCTGAAGGAAATGAAGCAACTCATCTCTCAAAAGTACGTAATCTGCATGTACAAAGTTGGATGCCTCTAGTGCATATGCACTGATAAAACTTGTATTTCTGTTCGCTACACACACAGACAGAAAAAGCAGAGGATCTTATGTTGCTCAGTAGGTGCTCTGTGTTATTACTGTCATTGCCTGTATGGAGCTCATACAGATTTTGTTACCAGGATAGCTGTGAAAACCTTCCAACCTTTTCTCCCCTTCTCACTCTTTCCAAATGGAAAGCTGAATTTCTATCTTGCAGGAAGTACTATAGATCCGATTATAAATTGGCTCCTTGGCCCAACTGAGCCCACTCTGTGTGGCCAGGGGGATTAGCAGAAGTCAGCTTAAGTGATTTTTTTTTTAGAAGAAGAAACAGGATGCATTGTATGTATGTGAGGCTTCTGAGGCAGCTTAGCAGAAGCACAGCAGCGCTGCCGACAGGGATAATAGCTCTGCTAATAGGTATGGCACGTCTTTCAAATGCATTCAAAATACTGATGGCTGCATGGCTGCCTTTTTTTTTTTTTTTGTTCCAAGTGACAGACACCAATGAAAACCTATAAAATAATAGCTTATTTTCACTAACATCCTCTTGAAGGAAATGGGATTTAGTCTAGAGTTATCTGCTGATTTGGAAGAGAAAGGTTGTTTTAATGTATTGTAAAACAATTATTTGAATTGCGTTTTAGCATTAGTTCTCTGTAAAAGTCTAAAGGTCATGTTCCTGCTTTAGTGTAGGACTGTATCTGGTGTATATCCAGATTCACAAATAGCAAAAGAATAAAAATTCTTTCTTTGGCAGCTGGAACAAAGTGTCTTAAGCAAAATCATGTGTTTGAATCTACATCCAGACATGGGTCTTACTAGTTCAGGTCTGGAAATTTCTCCTACAGTCAGACATACATTGCAAGCCATATATTTTAAACAGAGCACTGGGCTTAATTTGGATTGCTTTATCCATACAGAAAAAGGTTATACATATTCATAAAAATGATCCTTAGCTCATTCCAACAATAAAGTTTGAATCTAGAAGAATAAACTTTCATGGCTAAATTGACTTGGCTCTCTAGGAGCCCTCTTCTTTAGATAGACCTTTCAACCACTAGAACTGGGGATGGAACACTTCTTCAAACAGCAAACTATTGTACATGTCAGAGCTTGAAAAACATTTTGAAAGCAAAAGAAAGTAGAATAGCCTCAGATGTTATCACAGACTCCTTTCCTTTTGGATTAAAAAATGGTTCATGACTTATTATGGATTTCCTGTGAACATGTTTATTGGGTGAGAGTTTTACCCAATATTTTGATGGAATATCAAAATTGTGGGTTCTTCTACCTGATGGCTCTTTGAGGTGCACAAATTTAAGGGTTCATATAGTAAGATTTTTTTCTCTAATTAGATGAATAAAACATCTTATATAAGTAAAAAACAAACACCCCTAGTGAACGAGGTGCTTCTGGCACAAACACTTGGAAGACTATTCATTCATTCTTAAAAAATTCATGCCACTTTCCCACACAAGGGTTGTCACATACTTGGCAGTGGTCCAAATAGCATAAACCATAATCTAGGAATAAAAGCAAATGAATGCAGGTCTTTTAGCTGCAAAACATCCACAGATCAGATTCTGAAAAAAATAAATTGTCGGCCATTTCTATTAACAGTGTTTGCTGTAAAACAAAACCTACTTACACAGATGGCTGTGTGTTAGTTCTTCTGGGACTTTTTTTTAACCCTTAACTCCTGCATTTTATCTTCTTTTGTGGGTTTGAATCAGACCATCAGTGTTATTTTCATAGAACTCTTTGTGTTCTAATTAAGCAATAAAGAGCAGAGCCTGTCCTGGGGATTAAGAGTAACTTGGAGTGTTGACGCAAAGCTGAGAGCCATTAGTGACACCTGGCCATTAATTTCCCAGGAGATGCTAGTGCCAAACTCATCAGGGCTGTTTCTAACAATCCTTGCTGGGTTTTTAATGGGGAAAAATACATTTTTGGCTTTTGGAAAGTACTGTAGGGCAGGTGAGATTACTACAATTTACCACTGAGGAGATGACAAGAATAAAGGGAATATGGATGACTACAGTGATGTCTGCAGGAAAATATTTTCTTATTTGTTAACCTGCACACACATTCTCACAGCAAGTAGCTGTTCAAAATAAATACAAATCTGAGAGAAGAGCTGGAAGATGTTTTCAGAGCTACCAACTTCCAGTTCACCAAATCTCACTAGATAACCAAGCTGACTTCCAAATGCTACAACTCTTGCTGTTTATCAGTTTTAAACCACTTCCGTTGCTGTTGCTTGATAACCGTATAGAATAATTATATGAAAAGCTTATCCAATTAACATATTTATGCTTTACTTGGCAGAGAAGGAATGGTGGGTATAGAAATCTAAGTTCTTTTGCATTCCTTCTGGAAATACATTAACTGTTCCCATCCCTCCCCACCCCCTTCTTCCATGCTGTTACAGCACCTTCATCAGAGACAGCCTTGCATCACTTCTGGGAGAACACTTTCACCAAATTCTTACAGGGTATTAATGGACGTTCATGTATAGTATTGCCATATGAATGTTTCAATGACCTAGATAAATGTACATAATTTCCTTTGTGTGTAATGGGCATGAGTGTTTAATTATGACAAGTTGTGACTTTTGTAGTTTATCTGCGCCCCCCAGGGAGCCCTTGAAAATGAAATTTCCTATTCCCTGGCATGCAGCGAATGCAATTTTACAATAACCCTGCACTAGGATATCATAATCCATGTTGCTTCCTCCTTTTTTTCCTCCACTTGGTGTATGCAGAGGAATACGAACACTGAAACTGGAGTTATGTGAGATGGTGAGTTTGTACAGAAAGCAGAAGGTTACAAATGAAAAGAAAGATTTAATGGAAAATGGGCTGCAAGACAGCAATCAGGATGACTTTTTTTTTTTACAAGTCACTTAATTTACTGACCACACATTAATTCTGAGGTTAAGTCCATTGGTTAAACTAATCACTATTAATCAATGAAGCTGTTAATCAAATTGCTGAGAGCACAGGACCAAGTAAATTGGACAGTCAGATAATCTCTTGGGCTGACCAAAGATGCAGAAAAGTTCGTGTCTCTCTCAGAAAAATGAGCAATGAGCTAACTAGTTAGCATGCTGGCTGCAAATGATATCTGCAACAGCATTAAATCCTGCTATGCCTTATTTTTGGAGACTTTTTTAACCCACCTCCTGCTCTTCTGCCATATGCATGCTTTTGCCCCACACTTGCACCCTCTCTCTCTCACATACACATGTGCCAGTGAGGATGGAAAAGGCTTGCAATGGAGAGGTTTCCAGTGGAGGATTGATGGCCAGTGGTTGTGAAGCCAAATCACTCGCTTTACTTGCTTTGCACTACATGATTTCCTGCTGTTGTTTCTAGTTACAGTAGATAATAAAAAATGTTACAAAACCCTCTTAACAAGAAAACAAAACACAGATGGCATGTTGAATGTAAAGCATCTGGGGATGGTAATCGACTCTGGCCTCAAAAGCTATTTTGTTCCATCCCAGTTTTCTTGAGAAAGTGGGAAAGAGACAGCAGGAAATGCTGCACAAGTTGCTGGGAGTGAACTTTGCCAGCTACCAAAATACAAACTCTGTCCTGGGAAGTAGCTGGGTCTGTGGGGAGAATATTTAGGGCTAATGCATAGTGTTATTATCCTCTTATCTCTTGAGGCCTTGATTGGGAGAGCCATCTATACAGTATGCCTTCATCAAACTGACAGCTAACTATTTGAGGACCTGCATGGATACTTCTAAAAGAAAGAAAATGTGGTTATTATTTGCGATATAAAATCTGAAAATGGAATGTTAGTCAAGGCTTAAGGAGCAGATGATGCCTTACAGAAAACTTAAAAACATCCCATTGAGAAATACTTATACCATGCATCATATTTTAGGTCTTTCTGGTCCTTTGTTCTTTGGCAATACAGATAGCAAACCAGATCTGGAAATTAATTGCACAGTGTATATTTGGCATAACTTCAGTGTTCCCTTTGCTGTTTTTTTGCCTGCCTTTGCAGCCCAGTGCCACAGAGATCCGCTGGGTTCAGTTTCAACGCAAAGGTCCCTGCAATAAATGCATTCATCTATTCCCAGGGGCCAGCCTTGGAGAGTGCTACCTGCTGAGGGAGTATTACCCATTTGCTTGTGAGAACATGAAAACAGATAATGACAGATCACAAAATGCTTATGTCATTGTCCTTGTTGGCGAGCGAAAAACAATGGAGCATATCTTGGGGAGATTCACACCAAGATGCTTTGGTCTTGTTCCCTGGTGTTAACTGATGCAGGCCATGAGGGCTGCTGCAATTTATGCTGACTACTTGAGGCCTCCTTTTCCAGCAGATGTGAATTCCACAGAGCAAGACAGTGGCTTCCACATTTCCTGTGCTGTGTGTCTTCAGGCCTCCGGAAAATGATTTACTGGTGATAGATGTCAGTGTCTGCATTTGGGATCATATTGAGGTGTATCTTTCTGTCTCTTTTCCTCCATGGGGGCTGCCAGTATTGCCCTCAGGTGGTCCAGACTGCTCAGCTAAAGCAGCATGATGCAGAGTGAACTGAAATTGGCTGAGTTAGTTGGAGCATGGTGCAAATAACACCAAGGTCATGGATTTGATCCTTGTATGGGCCATTCACTTAAGAGTTGGACTTGATGATCCTTGTGGGTCCCTTCCAACTCAGAATATGCTGTGATTGTGTGAAATCAGAGCAACAAACAAGAGGTTCAACCTATTTTTTTGTTCCTGCTGACAGAGACTATTCCTTTCTCACCAGACATATCCTGAAAGCACTGCCATGTCTATGAGTGGCTTGCCAGGGACAACTTGTTGACAAACTGATTGAATCCAAGTCACACGGGTGTCTTTGAAGTGGGTTTGAAGCTGGCATGGATTTTGCTTGACTAGTTTGGGGAAAATTCATGTCAGGTATATGGCAATGCACTGTGCATAGCAGAAGAGTGAGTGGCTTTCATATTTTGCTGAGGAAAGGTGACATTTCACTGGCGTAGTGTGGCTGCAACAGCATCAGCCTAGAGTACACAATTATTTTGAAGATCTGGGTATTAGTTTAATCATCTACCTTACTCACTCTGGTGTTACTCACTACTTCCTGGTGACTCCAAAATATCAGTGTTCAGCACACATGTTCTGGCTGTGTGGCAGATTTTAGGCCCTGTTTTTTGAGCATTATATGTAGTTTTTGAGAAGCAGAAGGGATCTGAGTATGGAAGACACTGACTGACATTCTGTTGCACTTGCCTGAAGATGCCACCTAGCAACTTTTTCAATGGTAGTGGTATTTCTGACAGTCACAGTAGACTCCTATTCACCATGAGGCCAAGTAAGGGTATTATCTGCCAGAGGGAACCTCTCAGGGGCTGCATGGAAGGTCATTACAGCAGAGGCTGGGCATTGCAATGAAATCCAGCAAGAGCCTGTGACTCGTCTTAATCATGTCCTGTGTAACCCTGTTTCAGTGAAGTACCTAACCCAGATGGACGAGTGGATTGTGACTCAGAAATTTAGCTGCTGCCAGTTTGTAGCAGGGCTTGTACACACTTGCATCTCTTTGAACCCTGTCCAGGATGCCTCAGGAACGAACCACAGAAAAGGTGGTTAGAAGGGAAATGGCCTCAGTATATCCAGCAAGGGCTGTGACACACATCCAACATAGTTTGTTGGTAACTCTCAGCTTCCCTGATGAGATAGGGGTCTGTTGCAAGGTGACATTTGTCTATGAGTTGTGAAGGGTGTTGTGCTTTATCATGACCAGTCTGTGGTGTTAAGCTGTTGAAATAGCTGTGGGAGAGTCCTACAGTGGTACTGCAGAAAGGCACAGATGCAAGCTAGTAGCAGCAGATAGCAGTGTGAACAAGGCTGGCTTATTTGTCCACTGTGGGCTGTGAATTCCCCCATGAGATGGCACATGCCACTCAGGGAGCACCGCAAGAGCACTGATCTCCTGCTCTTGAAAGTGTGCTTGCAGCCTCCCAGGAAGACCAAACTATGGACAAGCCTCATGTCAGGCCCTCTCTGATGCCCCAGCACTGCACACAGGGTGATGTCAGAAAAGCCTTTGTCATAGGTTGACCCTGGCCGGATGCCAGGCACCCACAAGAGACAGGGACCAGGGGAGCTCACAGGCAAAGCAGGCTCAAGCTTAAAGATAGGAAAGTGAATTTATTACACCGACAGAAACAGGGTAGGATAATGAGAAATAAAATGAGCCCTTAGAAAACACCTTCTCCCCCCCACTCCCTCCTCCCATCTCTACCGCCTACCCCAGCGGTGCAGGGAGACAGGGAATGGGGGTTTTGGTCAGTCCATCACCCGTGGCTTCTTCCTCTGCTCAGGGAGAGGAGTCATTTTCCCTTGCTGCACTGTGGGGTCCCTCCCCACTGGAGACAGTTCTCCAGGAACTTATCCAACGTGAGTCCATCCCACCAGCAATAGCCCTCTGCAAAGTGCTGCAATGTGAGTCCATCCCACGGGCAGCAGCGCCCCTCAACCTGCTGTGGCATGGGTCACTCCTCCACGGGGTGCAGTCCTCCAAGGACAGGCTGCTCCAGCCTGGGAGCAGGGCCTCTCTCTCCACAGGATCACTGCCTCCTTCCAGGTATCCACCTGCTCTGGTGTGGGCTCCTCCACAGGCTGCAGGTGGATCTCTGCACCCCCGTGGCCTCCATGGGCTGCAGGGACACAGCTGCCTCACCACGGCCTTCACCACGGGCCGCAGAGGAATATCATCTCCAGCACCTGGAGCCCCCCCTCACCTCCTTCTGCACCTCCCGTGGGTGTCTGCAGAGTTGTTCTTCTCATATGTTCTCACCCCCACTCTGCTCTGGTGGAAATTAAAACTGCGCCACCAGTATTATTTTGATTTTCTTCTTAAATATGTTATCACAGAGGCATTACCACTACTTCTAATTGGCCCAGCCTTGGCCTGTGGCATGTCCATCTTTGCAGCCAGCCAGGGATTGGCTCTGCTGGACATGGCAGAAGCTTCTGGCAGCTTCTCACAGAAGCCACTCCTGTAGCTCCCCCCTGCTACCAAAAACCAGGCCATGCAAACCCAGTACCGCCTTTACATGTTTCTTGGCAGACAAAACATTTGTGAGCCTGGAGTCATAGAAGGAAGCCTGGGTGAATAGTGGCAGCACACAGGGGCTTAAATGTCCTATGAGACCAAGCATAAATGTTAGTGAGGGCTTCATGTGCTCTAGGAGGTGGGCGAGCACAGCTTAGTTGGTCCTGAGGTAGGAAAGAGGGGAGGGAAGTTTTAGTCTTTCTTCAGCAAGGCAAACCTGGGTAAGAAATGGTCATCAGAGAGTCCGGAACCTGTCCATGCAGGCACCAGCTGCACACCTGCACAGGGCTTTCTTACAAGCTGTGAAGGCTCCCCAGGGACTGCTGCAATGCACAGAGCAGCCTTCCCCTGGACATGGGGTGAGTCCGCTCCTCTTGTGCCTTTGGTATAAAGTTTTCCTGTGTGCTTCACATCAGTAGTGTGATGCTGCACAGGCAGAGAGGTGTATCAGACCTCCTATCTACTAGTAGAAGGCCTTTACAACATGGGAATCCAAGGACCTGGACCCCTGGGCATAGCCCTCTCACACTGTATAGCAGCAGTGTAGCAGGCTTCATCCCTGGAGGATATGGCCAGAAAGTCTCGGTGGGCCTTAGCAATGAAGAGGAGGTGACCTGGCCTCTGACACAGGGGCAGATTACTGCAGACATGTCACCTCATTCATACGGAGGTCAAGAGTTTGGACCTGAGCCTCTGATGTGCTGCTACCTTATTCTTATCCTTCAGATACCTTTTCTTTATCTCCTCTGTCCGTCAATCCGGATCTTTTCTCTCTACCACTGGTGCCTCGGCTCTGAAAAACATTCAGACACAGCCTCCTTGAAGTGTACGTGCAGCTTGCAGTGCTCTGGTTGCTCTGATCGAAAAGGTGGAGGTTGTTGGAGAATTCGGAAAAATTACAAGGGAGCATGGACTTGTGGCATTTGTTCATGAGGCCGGACAGTGGCTTAAAGCCTCACACCCATCTCCCAGAAGGCAGGTACTACCTTCTCCTCCTCCTCGTCTGCTGCTCCAGTCTGCCAAGCACCTGCCAAGCACCTGGCCTATTCCTGGGAATTGTCCAGTGCCATTAGACCTATCACCACCTCTGCTCTCCTATGTACTGATCTCATGGCTCCAGATCATAAAATTATAGTACTTACATGAAGAATGCAAAGGTTGGCATGACTACGAAGCACTACATTTAGCACTGTAGGCTAAACATATATATTCATGTATATTTGTAAACAAAAACAGACCTAGTGTTTTGTGGTGTGTATTTTCAGCAGTCTGCACACAAAATCAGAGATGGCAGATGGCTGGTCTCTCAGCAGGTTATGAATTAGGATTATTTGGGTACCTTAGCTGTTCCTTGATGCATATGCAGTTCAGTTTAATGATAATTTTGATAGTTTTTTAAACCAGGGGTATTTTATGTTCTTTGACGCGAATGCAGGGCTCATTCTTGACTTTGCTTTTAAAAGCTTCACATGTGTGTGTGTGCACTGTGTGTTTGATGAGGATAGCAGCACAGGCTAAGGAAGAAAATGATAGTGTGTGAACGTGCATTACCTTCCCAGCAGGGAAGGGACTTGCCCCTGAGGGTCATGTTGACCCTTAGGCATTTACAGAGTGAGATACCTGGAAATTTTGTGTTGAACAGCTACAGAGGCCAGGAGGGATAACTGGAAGGGGCTGGATGCCTAGACGTGGGCCGGGAAGCAGACGGTTGAGGACTAGCACCAGGCAGCCCTGTCTGCTGCAGAGGGAGGGGAAGCCATGCATGCATAGCCCTCCTCCTCCATCTCAGAAGGCTGCGATTGCCTCTGTAAGGAGTTATCAGGCCAAACACTCTGAATATTTTGCTGGGGAATATGTTTTACTTAATTGAGCGGAAAATAAAAATTACATGGACATGGAGGGTTTATAACAATGCAGAAATGGGGGGAATATGTGCTGCTTAAAAAACGAAAGCCAGCAGTCCCATTGCTACATCCAGTACCCAGGGTGTAAAATATTTGCATGCATTGCAATGTCTGGAGCTAGACATGTCTGCATTACTTTGAAGGTCTGTTTGATTCCCTTATAAAGTATTTAAGCCCAATCTGGTTTGAAGATAATTCCTTCTCCCTTAATTCCTGCTCAGCTAATGGGAAGCCTAAAAATAAAGACAGCACAACAGGTTCTGTGGTAGAGATGCAACATATTGTCCCCAGAGGTACTGGAGTAGGTTTCTGATGTGCTTTGCTGACGTGGGGATAGCAGTATTTGGATAGCAAAGCTGTTGGACCTATTTGACAGCAAGACTGTGCACTTCTTCACAGGATTGTGAGACAATTGAGGTTTGACAGTACTTCTGACTTTGTCTAGCCCTACCCTCTCGTTCAATTGGCTTTTTAGATATTAAGTCTGTATTTCTCACCTTGCAGGGCTTTAAGCTCTAGCAATAAATGGGCTGAGAGGGAGAAAAGAAAGACACTCCCCGCCAATTTGCAAAATACATTAATTTTTCTCTTTCTACCAGAAGGATGAGGAGCAGACAGAGCCAATTTTATAATCTGAAAAACTTATTATGCCCTAAGGTTTCGTTTGAGGGTGAAATTCTAGCCATTCCTTAAAATACTGGAAGCCATACATATTCCTAGTGAACTGTGAGCAGCAAATCGTATCCCATGAATGAAAGAGCAGAGCAGCGCCGACCCCAGACAGGGGGCAGTACTGTCCCTCTGCTCCACAGCCTTTTGTACAGACACTGCCTCTTTTTTTCCGATCCTTTCCTAAATGATAATGCCCTACATAAGTGGCTCCTTAAAGGGGTCCTACAGCCATTCTCAAGTAATAACCACTCATTGTGTGGTGTCTGTCTGAGAGCTGGCTTTAGGGAGAGACCACACTGACCATTCATGGTGTGGCAGGGAGGCTGCATTAACATTGCTGGGGGGCTCAGAGTGCTTGAGTGCCCCTCTTCTGTGATCTTCAACTAAACACACTGGCACTGCATTAAGAGGGCTCTGGATTTTTTACATTTCATCTACTTTATCTGTTTGAATGCAAATATACCTCTCATCACATCCTCTTGCACTCAGACTGTCACGATCCATTTTCCACTGTGTGCACCCAGATGGCTTTTACAGGTTAGATTTCTCCTGCTGATTTCTTTTTTTTCAATACAAAGATGTCACTGTTTATTTTAGGCACTAAGAGTGCTTAACTAGGATATTATTTTCTGCTTAAAGTTTTACTTTCCTGTTCATGGCTGAGTGACTTTCACAGACAAATCCTTGGCCACTGAATGGTGGCTCAGCAGCTTGACAGTTGCCTCCCTCCCTCCAAAATATGCAGCCCGCTGTGGCTGCTGGTGGAGACTTCACGGACCCCAGTCCTCCCATCATCTGCAGCATCGGGGCAGGGGAGGGACAGCCTCTCCTGGCACGTGACAGCAGCACATTCTCAGTGTCACACAGAATGCAACCTGGTTGTGTGTGCGTGGCAAGACTTGGGGGGGTTTGGTGATGTACTGCTGGTGGTGGCGTGGGAAGCTTGGCAGCTCTGCCTTGGCAGCCCTGCCAGAAGGCCCATCAGCTGAAACCCAGCACGGAGCATGTCTGAGGACAGGGTGTTTGTTCTAGTTGTGCCCTCCATTAAGTAGTTAGTGAAATGTATGATGCATTCAGCTTTTTTCATATTACACTCCATAATTGTATTAATAAAAGATATTTACCCTTCATGATTTTCATTCTCCAGAGGATTACTTAAAACAGGATATAATTAATCCAGATGCTCATGTGAATCCAGGGAGGTTGTGTGCAACAGCCACTGTCTTCACTAAAAGTAATTGCATACATTCACCACAGTCCAACCTCTGTGGCATTTTAAGAGGAGCATGTCTAATTCATGAAAGGAAAGAATTGGTTATTATCGGTATTATCTGTAGCACTCTGGCTTAATTAAGAGTGTTAAAGAAAGATTAAAGGTAGGAGAGAAATGCTGGAAGATGAAATGATTTGCCCAAGGTCACAGAATGGAGATTAGCACCTGGGTCTTCACTGTCCCAGGCTTGTGCCCAGCCCGTTAGATCAGGCCTCCCAAATCACTTTCCAATGATCAAATACCTTGAACAGCCATGGATGAATCTCTCAAGGAGAAAAGCAAAAATGTCTCAGTGCAGCCTGATAAAATTTTAGCAATGCACAAGGCATCAGTGGAATTCATTAAAAAGAATATTTATTGAGAAGCAATGTTAAGGAAATAGTCATGCTTTAAAGCAGTCAAGGCAATGAAAGCTTCTACCTTGCTTCAATTTGGAACTCATATTTTTATAAAATTAATCAATTAGATCATGCTCCTAATTTAGAGTACTTATGCTTTCAGCTACATTTCTGAGCTAGGGACAGGCTTTCTAGGATCCACAGCTTCTGAAATAAAAATAATTGGTTTCCAAGGAATGTAAAGTGCTAAGGAAGTAACCACTTACCAACCTATTCATCCAGCAGCAGTTCAAGGAGCAGCTTTATATATCTGGGCATCTGCAATATTAAAAAAGATACAGTTCATTAGCAGGCAACAACGTTAACACTCAGGTTACAGCTGAAAGGACAATGCAAACTCCTTGGGTGTTTCAGTAAGGATGCCAGCATGCCTGTCATCCCTTCTGAGCAGCTCATGTCCCTTGGCTGTGCCCTGTGCTCAATCCACCCTCCCAGTTCTCCAGGAGGCCCCTGCCCAGCGAAGCAAGCAGGTGTCTCTGCCTACTGTCCCCACCCTACCTCCATGGGGCATTCCAGGGGGCTGCTGGAAAGACTAAACCCCTGGCTGTGGCCAGCTCCTGTGTCCTTCTGAAACCACATGGTGAATGGAGCAATTGAGTGATGGAGCTCTGGTCCTGATGGCAATCTCTACCAGGTGGGCAGTAACCTCTAAAAAATTCAGCACCGTTCTCAAAGATCTTCAAGGAAATCCATGTGGTAGTTTTCCAATATGTTGCTTTGTTGAAACAAAAACTCTAGAGGTGAAATCTGCCACTCCTGAGGTGGAATTTCTGCCCAAACTGTGGACAGGCTCTGGAATAGCCAAAGGCCTGTTCAGGGCAATGGCCTGGGAGATTGAGGTAATTTCTAGCTGATACGATGGAGCGAGCTACAGGCTGTACCACAGCCAGCCTAAAGGGGCTAATCCAGAGTATGTGTGGAGACGGTGGGTGTGATTTGATTTCAAATTGTCACACAGGTCTACGCGAGCTGGATAATTAAGTTCCCGTTTGCAATCAATCAGAGCTTGGTACAGTTGCCTAACCATGGGTGTCTAAAGATGTTTGTGATATCATAGGCTCAGACATCCACATGAAACTGGCAGATGTGGCATCACATCTGTGGGTAACCTGTGCTCTGCTGGGCCACCAGCTGGGGTCCTACTGTCCCTATGGCATCTCAGCTAATAATAAACACTAATGTTTAGGTAAGAGTGGAGCCTGTTGCTGGCTTTTAGACAGTTTGATGAGGATGTTTTAAATTAGACCATCTCAGTCTGAAATGCTGCTGTGGGCACACCTTTCTCTCAAACACAAGCTCGTTTGATGTGCCTACCTTGGCAAGCCCTGCTGCCCAGCAGGACCAGCAGTTTGGGTGCAGCTTTCTATTGACACAGCTGTGAAACCCGCCCATTTTGGCAGTGAGGTAGATCCTGTTGGGCAGGGGCTCTCCACAGCACAGCATAGATGCATCCTTTGTTCCAAGCCTTTTGTTTGAATCAAGTGAAGCAAAGCCCTGGACTTTGGGCTCCCTTATCCCAGGCACTACCCACACTATCACATCTTTGTTTCTGCAGGCTCTCTGGAGAGGGAAATTACCTCTAACACTCAGGAGGTACAATCCTAAACCCCACCAGCCATTCCACAATGAAAACTGTCTGGTGGCTGCATCCCAAGGTGTTGTGTGCCATCTCAGTGGGACAGGTTGGTCTGTCTCAAGCCTATGGAGTCAGTGGAAAGAATCTGTTAAAATTTATGAGGCCGTGGAATTCCATCAGGTTTTTAACTGGAAATGCAAAAGAAAGCACAAAGAACAGGAATCACATAGCCTGTTTTTAGTGGGTATCTAGTATGACTGCCAAGGCACTTTATGCCACATGGGAAGGTAAGTGCCTCCAGAGGTTAAATTGTAAAGTTTCTCTCTCCCTTACATTATTTTTTGTGCTTAAATGGCTATCTACTTCAGGCGAGGGGAAGAAGGCAGGCAATGGGAAAGTTCATTTGACATTGACATCTCCTGTCTAATGGGCTGGGTAGGTTGATTCCCTGCCCTGGTAGAGCAGCAAGCCTGCAGCTCTTCCATCTAATGCCTCACCACCACAGTGCAAGCGAAGGCTGCCCTTGAGCCTGCTAAAGTCAAACCGCTTGGCGACACTGACCAGCCCACACGTCACAATCCTTTATTTTGTATGATCAAGATTCAATTCTTGCTTCAATTTAAACGGAGACAGATTTGAGTCCTACAAGACTGCAATACAAAGCTATATTTCAGCACTTGCCTCTGTTTTTTAGTACTTGGTGAATGTTTTCTTTCTAAGAGAGTGGATTTTAAAATCCAAAGCAAAGAAAAATTAATTTGAAATGTAATGGGTTAAGCTGAAAACTCTGGGGGTTACACTGACCTTGAGAAGGCGATAAAAGAATTACACTTTCCCTTAGACACTTGTGCTAACAACTCATTTTGTCACTTCTGCACTTCCCAAAAGATGTAAATCTGCTTCCTGATGTTCATGGTAGCTTCCATCTCAGATCCGCATACACCCAAGTTCTGATATTCTTACAAGGTCCAAGGTTTCATAACGCAGCAGAAACTGGCATAGATAACCCAGCGGGCTCTCCTCAGGAATCACTTCTTAAAGCCCTATCTTTTGCAAAAACCCACTTGAGTCAAAACATTGTAAACCATTAGAAATGACAGTAGGTACACAATGTGCAAGTATTGATCTTGCCTAGGGCTTTGCTTTTCCTCAGATGTGCTTGTGTGATTCTTTGCCAAAGTATCATTGTATTCCCATGTTTCTGGACTAAATTTTTTTACACTTCTTTATATATCCAGCATTAATTTCTTCAAGGCACTTGAAGTGGGCCTCACAAGACCATCAAACAAGTGTTATGTTATGTAGAGTCCTGTATTATTAAAAAGCACCTCAGGCATCTAGACACTAAGCAGTGGGCACCTTCAGCCACAAAGCAGGAACCAGACTAGCCCTGCAAAGTGAAGAGTGAACAAAGAATCCTAAAGGGAAGCACTTTGGAGACACAGAGTGGGCAGCCAGATGTGTGCTGAACAGAAAGAAAAGAGATGGAGCTACGTGTTTCTTCCAGCCAGCACACAGGGAAGATGTCTGACCTCACTATGCCTTGCCCACTCCTGACCTTTCTGTTAGCATGGAGTTAGGTGTCCACGCTGGATCGGACCACCTGCCTCTGAAGGAAAACAACAGTCAGTCCTCTCTCCAAAATAGCCAAGAGCTTCAGCGTGGGAGTATCTGTCTTGGGTGTAGGAAAACAGCATTAAGATACTCAACCTTGCTGATTGGGAACAAGGGCTTAACACACCCAGCTCTTCATCACTGTTCATGAGTGCCCTTAAAGCACACACTTCGTTTTCCTTTGGAGCACTACATGATGCTAGATAGAGGAAAACTGGGGGATCAATGGCAAGCCATCCTACCTCTCCTCAAAATGAACCACATGAAACCCACCAGAAGACTTTCTATGGCATAGTGACTGGCAAAGCAAATGCACAATTGCTGTAGTAGATGTGAAATTTACAGTTTCTCCTGTATGTCTACATGCCATACTCACAAGAATACTAGGGAGACACGAGTTTAATGGTGTCCTTGAAAAGGAGATACATATCTCATTAACAAACTTTAAATCAATAGATAACACTGAACAAAGACAGTGAAAAATATTACAGCTGCAGGAGAAACCTGAAGTTTCTATATCAAATGAAAACAAATTGAATTACTGATAAGTGATCTGAGCATTAGCAAGTGATTCTCCTTAGCTGTGACAGCCCCTGTCCTGTGTCTTGATTACATGACAGAGGAGACCATTACAGCTTTCTACCTGACTGTGGCAAGACCTCAGCTGTTTACTGTTCTCCAGACCTAGGAGATTCAGGTACAGAAAGACACAGACACATTACAGAGAACACAAAGAGCAGAAAAGAAAGCTGTGAGACATCTGGAAAATTTAGCACAGGTGGATGGGCAGATAGACAGATGGATGAAAGGGAGGGATGGATGAAAGGGAAGGAGGGAAGGATTGAGTAATTTGCTTCCTGAAAATGAATACTGAAGAGAAGACAGGGATCCCGAATGTCTTAAAATGTGTATAAACTTGCTGTAAGTAGGATGTTGCTCATTTCTTCATCATAACTGAAGGCAAGACAAGAAATTATCATCTTAAGTTGCAACATGAGAGATTTAGGTTAAATGTAATGATTGTTAAGATTTGGCAGGGGCTACTGAGACTGACTGTGGAGTGATTTAGGGCTACACAAGACATATATCTTTCAGTAATGGATGTTCACTCCAGCCTGAGGACAGGAGGATGGATTAAAATTAGCTGACCTCCTGAGGTTTAAGATAAACCTACCTTTGTATGATTCTACAAAATGAAAACCAGGCAGTTTGCAAAAGAGATGTCATCTCAAACCAGTATCTCTGAGGAATCCTGCTATTCCACTGTTGCTATGGGTTGGTAATGTTTTAGGCCAATTAGTTGTGTCTGCAATTATTTACACAAGTTAAGCAGACATACAAAGCAGCACGTGATGGGGATTTTTTTCAGTGTAGTCTTTGTTTTAAGCCAATCAATTAATTTGGCATCTAATCTCTGTTCCCCTTCTTCCCTGGGATTAGTTTAAATATTTGAACATGTTAATAAAGAATTTTAAATAAAAGCTAGAACACATTTCGTTATAAATCTCTTTGTTTTGCAGAAACGTACTTTGACATTTTGTCAGTAATTAAACAGCTTTTCCCAGGTACTTTATCTAGTGCAGTATTAAAGGTGAGGTCTTGTTGAAATAAGAAAAATTTACACAGAAGTATGGAAACCCCCTTCTGCATTTTAGGATAAATCTCCTGCCTCTGAATGGAACTTGGAATGTTATTTCAGAAAGATAATGCTGTTTTTTTTCTTGAACAATAAAATTTGTTCCTTTTGTAGCACAGTGGATGTGCAAGGGATTTTTTTTCAGAAGGGCTTATAGAAATGCTTACAGAAGATACTATTTTTGAACTATTTATTTTTACTTAATCTTTGAATGAGTAGGTTTCTCAGGTTCAAGAACTCTGCAGCTTAGATAATGAAAGGTAATTAAATCATATCCCATGATTTGATAACCATAATCTGATAATCTCTAGGAAATTTAAAAATGCATTCAATATGTGTTCTCACATGGCTCTTCCTGGCATGTTAAAGATCCAGGTGCAGCATTCTTCCTAAAAAAAAAAATTAAAAATCAACCATCCCTACAAGGTGCAGTGAGATATAATTGAAATTAAATTCACTGGAAAATATATAATGATAGACTGATTGAATGCTTTCTACTGGATTTGAAGGCACTGCTTGCAAACCCAGCAGTATTTTCAGCAATCACTGTTCCACCAGGCCTCAGCGGTGCCTCTGTTCTGTAGGCACCAAGTGTGTAAGTGTCAGATTATGGCAATTACCTACTTGGAGCTCAAGCTGTCAAGCACACGTGAGCATTTGAAGTATGGATATTCCTTGCCCTTTCCTGCTGGTAGGGCCTTTCATCTACAGTCCTCTGAGGTCCTTGTGTTTCTGGCTGTAGCAGCTCTGAGGGACAGCAGGCAGTTTGAGCCAAAGGCAGTGAACTGCAGGTGCACACACCTGGGTATCTGTGTGAGCATGAGGCCTCTGCACTCCTGTTGCAGGTGGGAGGGATTCAAGGTGGAGGGAGTTTGGTAAACAGGGCTGCCCCATGCCCCCTGATACGCCTGAGGTCCAGACCTTGCCTCCAGCTGCCATTCCAAAAAGGCACCCTTGGCCATAACTCCTATGTTAGCCTCATCTGAACACTCTGGGCTTCCCAGGGAGTCCAAACTGGCACAAGGCATCCAAGTTTAAACTCTAGTGCATAATCTGGAGAGGAATTCAGTTGAGCTGACAGCCCACTGCTGTGTCCTTTAGAATGAGGCACAGTGCTCCCCACTGCTTCTGAGCTGGTCTTCACTGATGGAAATTTAGGTACCCAGCTCTGATGTGGACACCTACCACCAGAGACCTTAACCTGGACCCAATATCAGCTGTGCCTTTGAGATTTCCCTGTTCCTGTGTGAGCACTCAAAGATAATTGCTGTGGCTTCGGAAATTACCCCAGCAACATCCTTCCGTACCTCTGTCAGACCTTGCCTATTCTGCTGACTGGAGGACATCTAGGTGATCTAAATGTTCTTCAGCATTGGGATTTTTTTCAATAAAGGCAAAAATTGGATCACCGATTGTCTTTCAAAGAAACAGGAGCCTGGTTATGACTGGCACACAAATAACAAAAGGAAGCCTTTTGAAATGAAAATTAAAGCCAAGATAGTTACATATCCGCAGCTTTTTTTTTTTAATTAATGGTAGCTAAGTTTCCAGGATGTCTTTCTACACTCCTCCAGCCATTTGTTTTTGCTTCCTAAAAAGCTCTGTATTGTTTCTCTTCATTATTTAGCAGTTGCTGTTTTCCAGAACAGAATGGCTGTGCTTCAGGTTTTGGCAGGAACAGTCCCTTTTTCTATGCTTCATGCTGTTTGTGAAATGCTTTGGGAAACTTTCCACTGAAAAGCATTGTGAAAACGCAAGCTTATTATTATTGCAGTGGGGAATAACAGGTTCGGCTGTCGACTCACTCTATGAGCAGGTGCCAAAATCCTGCTGGGAGATACTGACGGATTTTGCTGATTCACTGCTGCAGATGGGACGTGTTAGCTGGGCTCTGTGTACCAGGGGGCTGCAGGGACCTGCCTCGGCTCTGCTCAGGGGTCTGGAAGTGGAAAAGTGAGCAAGTCTAAGATTTATACTACAGTAGTGCATAAAGCGCAGGTTTCCAAAGCCCAGCCCCCAGGAAAGTGGATGGATTTTGGCCTTCCTTCATGCCTTGGAGCTCTGTTTCGGAGCAAGCTGAGAGAACCATCTGCTTGCTGACTGCTACAGAGCCGAGCAGTGCTTGTCTCTCCTCCACCTCCCTGTAATTGTTTGCAGCATGCTGAGCTTATCCCACCTCTCTGTGGGGGTGCAAGGACCCAGGGCCAAAGTTTAATAGATCTACAGGTGCTGCACTTTGCCAGGCCTGAGTGCCTCTCTGCCCGGCATCCTCGGAACAGGGTGCTGGGCTGGCTGTCTTGGGAGGGCAAAGGATGCTGCTGCAGGGGGAGGCAGGCTTTGATGGCTGGGATCTCGAACACGGCAGGGTCTTACAAACTAATGTGACCTCTGCATGGCAAATGTGAGGAAGCAAAGGTGGCTCTCGTGCATGGTGAGTGGCACATCTGAACTGAGTGCCACTGGCAGTGCCCAGGCTTTGCCCTCTCTGTGAAGTCAGAATCTATGGAAGGTGTTGGCAGAGCTGGGTGTTTGCTGATAGATCTTGCTGAACACCCTCCCACCCACTTCTGTTGGACTGGATGGGACACAGTCAGATCTGGAAGTGCGAGCCACAGGCTAAAGCAACAGTGAACTGTTGTACCCTGCTCTTTAGGCAGCCCACACTGGTAATTCCCGGGGCCTGAGTGTAAGGAAGGGAGGGCTCTGTAAGTATATGCAGGGATGTTATATCCCTGATTCCTGGATAAGTGTAGAAAATGGGATTTGATATGATACAAAAACTTGACTTCCACAGTATCCTGAGCCACATGTAGCACTACAGCCTCTGCTAGGGTGTTGTGCAGGGCTGAATGTCGGTGCTCCTGTTTCTTAAATAACTCCTGAATGGATGGAAACAGTGAAAATTTTGAAGGGAGAAGCTGGTCAGCCTTGCCAGTGAAGCTGCAGCTTTCTCTAGGAGATGTGCACATGAGTTGAGAGCTCTGTGGGTGTGTGAGGTGCTCTTTCTGCTGCCGGGTGCTGCTGGCTCCTGCACCCCGGCGCTGGCCCTGCTGTGGATAGTGTCCGACACCACAGGACACACCAGCTCATGCACACGTGCTTGGTGTGATTGACCCCAGAATGCACCTGTGTGCTTAGGGCAGCTGTTCCACCCTGTCCGCCCTTTTTTGCCCTGAATATGGTCACTTCTCTCATGCAGTGCATCCCTGGAGCCCCAGCAGGCTCCACTCCTGCCGTCTGGCAGCCTGAGCCAGAGGGCACTGGGACCTGTGGCTGGGGGCAGGTGAACTGAGGTGCCCAGATAACAGGAATAGCTAGGCTGGGGAGCAGCAGCAGGGACCTGCCTAGGTGGCCTTGCCTGGTTCTGCTTCTGCTTTTTTTCTTACTTTCGTAAGAGTCACTGATCCCTCCTTGTCTCCATGTCCTCCAGTCCTGACCATGGAGCACATGGCCCTGTCATGGCTGTCATCGGATATGCTATGCTTCCTGGGCACTGTGCAGCTCCCCTTGTTTGACTGGGTCACAGGAGAGGCTTTAGGCTGGGAAAATGCCCTGGAAAGTGGCAGGAACCTCTGCTGTGGATGTGTTGTTCAGACTCAACAGCAATGCTTAGCGAAAGCACCTGGTACTCTGTGCAAAGGGCTCAAGTGACAATTGAATACCAGATCTGGAGATGTCAGTGTGCCCCCAGAGAGCTCTGAAACACTGTCAGACTCTTTCCTAGGTGTAAGAAAGAGAACTGATGATGTTTCCTTCTCCTGTGTTGTTGAACTGCTAGTGAAGCTGGTGGTTTGTCCCGAGGTCATGTTGCTCCTCCTGTTGGCCTCCCAGGTGGACATCCAGGGGACCTGGATATTCCCTGATGCCTGGGTACTCCATGCTGCCACCTGAACTGTCCCAGGAGTGCGGTGCTCTGCCCCTGGCTCCTGTGGCAGCCAGCCTTTGCTTGCCAGTGCCCCTCTTTGCGTGGGCAGTGAGTTGTAAGGGCTGCTTCAGGAGAGTGGGTAGGCCTCAGAATGCTTCCTGCAGCCTTGCTGCTGAACAGGTTAGCAGAGAGCAAGGACAGCAGGAAGCAGAGGGTGTCAAGCAAATAAGAATCAGCAGCCGTATAGATGAGTGCTGTATCAACACAAGGAACTGCATCCTCACTTAGTCAGCATTGTTGAAAGTACTTTTAAAAGAATTTTAAAGGAGGAAAACTGCAGAAATTGCTTTAAGGGATCTCCCTTAGTGTGATATTTCTGGACTTAAGTACTCTTTCCAAAGAAGGCTGTGACAGTATTAAAAAAAACCACTTTGATTTTAGCAGTAAGATAGTTACCTTTGTCTCTTAATTCATTCCAAAGACAGAATCTGCATTACTAACATTAATGTAATCAGACAGAAATAAACCTAGAAAAAGTAATAAGCATTCATTGGCAAGAGAAAATCCTGCAAAAATATGTTTTCCTTACCTCTGTTAAGTTTGTAGCTTTTCAAAGGAAAAATTGTAATGCAGAAACCTCCAGTAATCCCCCCAAAAGTGTCATGTACGTGTCAGCTGTGCCCTCCCTCTTCAAGTCTCCTTCATCTGGTAGTTCACTCTTCCCTGACTCTCCCTCACATTTCTTCATATGGATGGAGGAGCCAGCAACATTTCCACTATTCCACTTTTAGCAGCCATTTCCTCGTTTTTCTTCATAAGGAAGCACTTTTCTTACTCTGCACTCCCATTAAGAAAATGTACAAGCCTAATAGTTACAAAAAGAAAGTGACTAAAGCTATCCTAATGTTTTTATGGACTCATTAAAGGTCTTATTAATATTTCTCCATATTGGAAAAAATCTAATTTTTTACTTGTGACATAATCAAGAGCTGTATCTGAGTTTTCAGGGGTGAAGCATTTGCATGTTAACCTTTCCTTCTGCTTTGAACAATCATTCATGTGAACTTGCTGAACTACAAATCAAACCAGGGCTTTTAAAGGAGGCTCTCCTCCTCCCAATGTGTGATGAACCCTCTCTTCACACTTTGAACTGCTTTTCTGCATAGGTGAGCTGGAACCAAGGTGACTTCTGGAGAAGTGATAGGCTAATGGCACTTTAGTCCCTCCATCCCTGGGCTCCCTGTGTCCTGGGGCTCTCCTGTGCTTTGCTGTTGGGGCCTCAGCTCTACCCACCAGGGATCTTTGGGGCTGATTTCCAGCAGCTGCTCCTTATTTGCTTGCTGCCCTTTGCCTCCTGCTTGCTTCAGGCACTGATCTCCCCTCTGCTGACCAGTGATAGGACCCAAGGGAACTTCAAGAAGCTGTGTCAGGGAAGGTTTAGGCTGGATATCAGGAAAAGGTTTTTTACCCAGAGTGTGGTTGGGCACTAGACCAGGCTGCCGAGGGAAGTGGTAACAGCACGAAGCCCAGCAGAGTTCAAGAGCTGTTTGGACAATACTCTCAGGCACATGGTGTGACTCCTGGGGATGTCCTGTGTGGGGCCAGGAGCTGGACTTCAGTGACCCTTGAGAGTCCCTTCTGACTCAGGATATTCTATAGTTCTATGCTCTTGGTGGCAAGAGCTAGAAAGGAGCTCTGGAATTAAACTGGGTTCTGAAGCAGTCCCAAGGTGCCCACATGTCAGGCCAGCACCTGGCACGCATCGGTGAGAGAGCCATGGGTGAGGATGCTGTATGCTCTACTGCTGAGATGAGGCTGGAAATGATCCCCACAGCCTACCTCACATCCCAGCATTGGGAAGGGAGGTGAGTACCCACATGTTCCCTACCCAGGGGTGATAAGTGATAAGCAAACTTTTAATTGATTTGGTGACAACAGCTAGCAGCTAAAGAAAAGCAATAAAACTACAAAAGCATAAAAGCAGGGATATAGCGAGTGATTTACGGCACTCTGGATCTGCTCACCACTTACTGGGGCTCAGCAGGAGCGGGTGATATCAATGTGTGAATGTTAACCACGGTGTTCCACAAAGCGCCCCAGCACTCCTGACAGCCGCGCGTGAGTTATTTCAAAAGCACATGGCATGTCTCTCCCATCCTGACGCATCTCTTAACAATGATACTTCATAAATCCCTGGTTTATAAATTCACTGCCAATGGAGGAAGAAAGTGTCAGTCTGTAATCTGTTGTCATGGAAATAGCTGGGAAGTTCTATGTGCAGAGATGCGTAACTGGGATGGGAAAATACAAGTGGGCCCATCTTGATTTTGCCTCTTGAATTCCTCTACTCTGGAAATAAAGGTAAAGTTTACATCAAAGCCTCAGGGAGTTGCGCTTTCTTTCTGGACAGATGCATTTCACTAGCCAAGAAAACTACAGCCAACTTAATCCCAGTAAATTTGCTGTAGTGCAGCACCACATTTTCTCTTGGATGCTGTTTCTTACCTGCCTTGTGCTTTCTGCCTGTGAACAAAATACCTGTTATAAAAGAATCACACACAAGATGAAAAGTGAGACAAGGACAAGCAAAAATAAAGTGAAAAATAAACATTAGAGGAGGTGAGTACAGAGAAGCAATATTCCATTTACGCTATTATGGAGGTTTTAATTTCCTGAAAACATTTTATATGCCAGGCAGGGACATGAGTGAATGGCAATCACATTATCAGGCCTCTTATCAACCTTGATTTTGCTCAGCCTTACCTGAATGGATTATTTTTTCAATAGTTCAGTAACTAAATTAAAAAAGAAAAAAACCCCACACTTTCGTTCAGGATGACATATGATTGTTTTTTCATTATTTCTCAATTCAGGTGAATTTTAGAATAAAAACATCCTCTCAAAATAATGCATTGAAACAATTTATTCTGAAACTGTCAAAGCAAAATATCAAGGAAGTATCAAAAATGTCTCACTCCTACATTTTTCTCCATTTATCCATATAATCTAGCACCAGTCAGTGTATAGTTCTCACTGGAAAGTGAATTTTTCATTTGTTCTACTTACTATTCATCAAAACAAATCCTGTCTCCTTCTATTGTAGTTATTTAATACTCACTGAGCTGCCGTTCTGCCGCTGCAGTGATAAATCCTTCATCCCTTTTATGGTGGCTCCGTAGGGGCTAGCAAGATGCAAAAACTTTTTTTTTTTTTTTTTTTTTTTTTTGAGAAGCACTATGAGGTGAGTTTCTTGAGGCCTGCCAGGACATCCAGGCTGAGGTCACATAGGTGATGTTCACCTGAGAGTGCTGGTCAGTAGCAGCATGTCATGGTGTCACAGCGAGGACAGTCTGCCTCTCCTGGCACCCTGCAACAGCAGAGCTGGAGGACAGCATTTATGGCACTGCAGAGGATTTTGCAGCACGGGACATGTGCAGGTGATGTCCCAGGTACTCTTCTGACTGAGGCATTGTGCCTTAGCCCACTGGTGACAGCATGGACATAGAAGGAACAAATTCCTGCCGATTTCAAGTTGCACCTCAAGCCTGGTCTTGTGAAAAGACGAGTTCTCAGTTCGTCGCACAGCACGGGCTGGGTTTCATCCTTATTGGGGGGATGAGCATGCAGTGGGACCACTAGTCCCAAATGTGGCACTAAAGCTAAGTGGCCCTGCTAGATCTGATCATCTGGGAAGGGGGCAGTGAGACCCACGTGCCTTCAACTCCCCTGATTGCCCAGGAATGTTTGGCACAGACATGAACCCAGGAGAACACCTTCCCTCCAGTTTCTGTTAAAACACTTCAGCTCTTCAATGGAAAGCTTTTACATTATATTGAAATCCACCTGGGTTTCTCTGCAGTCAGTACTTTTGTACAAGACTTAAGTAATCAACATATAATTTTCACCAACATTTCTTTTTCACACCGATTTCACCCTCTTGCCCAGTCATTGCTGTGCCATCACCAACTAACAGCCTAACTGATTGTGCCCCCTCCTGCCACGATTTATGTCTAGGAGCAAATAGGGAAAGAGAACTGCTTTTGAAAAGCTGTCCTTGAAGTCCCGGTCCACAAGAGTTTTCTTTTTTCTTTTTTTTTTTTTTTTTTTTAAGAGGAGATCAGAAAAACATAAATTGCAGCATATCTTCAAAGTGTTTGAGGGTTGTTTGCCACATGACTCATATCGACTTTAATGGAAGTCACATGCTAAACTCCCATGCAACACTGGGAAAGTTTTAAAGTGCCACTGCTTTTCGCAAGAGCCCTGAATGAAAAGCTACTTTTGTTTTCCTACTTCACAGCACTGGCATTGTCTAAATCCCAGCCCTCCAGTAGTAACGGTGCCGGGACAGAGTGAGAAAAATCCAGCTGGGGAGCCAGCACTTCTGCCAAGCTTCCCTGACTCCTGCCTGCCATTTCTCCCCACCTGCTAGCACAGTAGGCAGGTGAAATCAATGCTGCATCAATGCCCAGAAAACCGTGCCAGAGCTCCCTGAAAAATAGAGACAGGCTGATGATAGGTCTGGCACTGAGGTATTTACAGTCCCTCTCCTGTTACTAGTGCCTGCCAGATACCTGCCCTCTGTTTTGCAGGGTTACATGTGTTTTCAGTGGTGCCTGTGTCTCCCCTGGTAGTTCCCAGTAAAGCTTCTTGTTATGGAGCCTTAAAGTCATTGTCATTACCTTGCCATCTTAAAATATAGCAATATAGCTACCATTGGGAAAGAAAGGGGGGGGGGGGGGGTTGTTTTTGGGTTTGTTTTTTGTTTGGTTGGTTTTTGAGGAAAGAGCTCGCCTGGCAAGATGCAGTGTTCTTCCGTTTTAAACAAGAAAAGAGCAAAATCTCCTGCCCTTCCCCACCCTCCTCCCCTGGAACAGGTCATGTATTAGCCTGCTGTCAGGTCAAATGGCTGAGTGTGATTTAGAGGGATAAAAACCGTGTTAAAGCAAACTAAGAGCAGATTGTTCCAAGTGCACACATGGCTAATCCTTGCCTAGGACTAGGCAGCCTGGGCACTGCCGATATGAGAATCTCTCCAGGTTTCTTTGAAGTATGGGCAAGTATATTAAAGTGGGAGGAAAGCACCGACTCCTTCAGGTGGTGATTTGTGTTTATTGGCTGTGATTTTTATGAGTTGGGGAAAGAGGTAGAAATGCCATCGTATGGTAATTGAAATGTACGGGGTTGGTGTAAGAGACCGTTTCACGATGAAGGGAAGGTGACAGAGCCCTTTCAGAGGAATGTTTTTCAGTGTTCACTAATGTTGCTGCATGAAGGGTCCTGGTGCTAATGCTGCCTTTAATGGTGTGAGTGCAAAGCTGTGAATCATCCACCCGACGATTACAGCAATACATCCTCGGCCACTCAGAGCCGGGACCCTGCAGCATTTTAAAACACTTGCTTTAAAAAGCCTTTCAGTGCTGTGGGTCGGATGAGGGATCCGTACAGACAGTGCCGCGTGCTATATCTCCCCTGGATGGCTTCGTTTGCTTCCTTACCTTTTGGGGTGTTGCCTCATCGTAATTAGGGAGGGAAGCAGAGGCCACGCTGAATAACAGCCGGCCGATAGCAGTTTCCTCTGTCTGCCATTGTCAAGCCACTTTCGCTAGTGAGTTATGCATGCCTTGAGCCGGGAAAGAAAAAACACATGGGGATGTAAATCTGGCAGTCAAGGATCCCAGTGAGGTTCCTCGGTGGTTTCAGCAAGCCATTTATGCAAGCAGGAGCTGCCGGAGCAGGTCCCAGCAATACACTTTCAGCATGACAGTGACAGCAGTGCTGCAGTGGCTTTCCATGCATATAGCTATTTTTCTTTCTGCTGGAAATGTTGCATAGATAGGATTGAGGATTTTGAATACTTTTCCAACAGCCCAGCTGGCATTATGTCTCTGCTTGATATCCAGAAATGCAGGACAGAGGGCCACTGCCTGGCAAATAAATCATCTCTGTGGTGCACGTGCCATGAGGCCAGCATGGCTGGGATGTTTATCACACAGGCTCTCTCCTACCCTACAGATGGCCCGTACAGATGCAGTAAATCAGCCCCATCCTGACGTGCCCGATGCAGCACATCTGGGCAGCGCATGCTGGGAAACCCAGCCCAGAAGTGCTCCCTCCCCAGGGGCTGCATACAGGCAGCCCCCCACACGCTGCAGGCCTTCTTGGCCCAGCATTCAGTGTCACCCTGCAGGGAAGCTGAGAGGAGGCTGGAAATCTCTTCATCTGTTTTATTTTCCAGAAAATGTTTCTTCAGCCATTTCTCTTCTCTTAAGAAAGCAGGAAAGTGAGCAAGGCACTGGCAAAATCTGGGAGCATCCCTGTGCTCTGCCCAGCCCCCACACTGCACCCCCCAGCCAGCACTGCAGGACCACCCATCCCCCCACTGCTTTCTCCTTCCTCACCACCCTAAAGTTTGGAAAGAATGTTTAAAGGATAGAGTTTAAACGGCCCTGTGTGTAAGGAGGGCTGGCATGAAAGCTGTGCCATCTGTAGGCGTGTATCTCAAAATCAAGATGCAGGGGAAGGGGAGAGGGAGAGGCACTTCTCCACAATGGCAAATGCCAAGGCAAGAGCAGTGCACGAGGGGCAAAGGCTGGAGCTGAGGTGGGTGCGTACCTCCCCTGGGATCCCCTCTGCAGAGACACCTGAGGCAACCCCCTGAAGCCAGGCAAGGCACCTGTCAGCTTTCACCTCCACATGAAAGCACAGATTGCAGTAACCCTTTGAACTGGTGGGCCAATGAGCCCTTTGCTGCACCAGAATCCCAGACAGGGCATGAGGATGTCTCTTCAGTCCTATGCCCAAACCTTCTGAAGGTACAGCTCAATATGGTCAGCATTCGTTTGTATGATTGGTTCCTTTTTATTTCTTCCTGCACAAACTTTTCTGGGAAATAGTCTGCCTGACCTTGACAGCTGGCTGAAAAATTTGGTTGCATGGTGTCTTGGCACAACATGCAGAATTTGTCTAAAGCAGACTGTTTCATAGGAAACATTGACTATTGCCACCAAGATTTTGAGAGGGAAATGTTGAGCTGTTTGGAAAAACTACAACCATTTGTAGTCAATTGTCAGTCCTTTTGCTGTGCTAAAGCTTCCCACTACAAAGGGATTATTTTAAATACTAGAATATGTAAAATATTTAGATAGTCAAAACAAAATCACCAGTGGTCTCCAAGGAAAATGGTTTCAAAGTTTCAAAGAATTCTATAGGTGATTTACAATATTCATTTGTTTATTAGTTTTTAGAATTAAAATGTTATGTCAAAATTATGCTCAAATAAAAAACATCAGCATAGCAACCCAGGGAGATCAGACAAAATCAGATGTTGGGCTTCTCCTTTGTTCTTCAGTGTAGTTTTACAGCACTTGATTTTGGAGCATCCAGTGCATCACTGCATAATTGTGAGAAGAGCATGGTCATAGGTGTGTGTGTGTATATGTTATCTCATCAGATTATAGCCAGATTTAGGAAGTGAGAGATATGCAAGGGACCTCAACTCAGCCAGGAGAAATGCAGGGATACTGTATTGCTCATTTTGTTGGAAAATTGGAAGAAATTAATGTATCGAGTAAGATAGTGCAAGTCCCATCTGCAAATAGATTATTATTAATGGAGAACCTGCTGCATGGACAACCTACTAAGGTCTTCTCCTGCTCAGAGGGGCCTAACCAATGAGTTAGGAAGGGCTTTGTTTTCTGGACTAATGAATATTAATGTCACTAATGATAAATGGCTTTAGCAGAAAAGACTGAGCTCATCCTGGAGCACACAGGTCCCAATGGTTGGATTGCAGTCCTTGGTGATGGGCAGAATCCTCTCAGGTAGAAGGTGGATGTGAGGCTGGATTCCTAATAAATATTGTCTGCTCTCTGAGCTGAACTGGGAAGGAACAAGGAAATTTTGCAGGAAGTTCTGTGAATCCAGCCTTTACTCCCTCAGCTTTTGTGATATGAACAAAAATCAGCATGTTTTAAATTGTTTTACTGAAATTGAAACTTACCTTTTCTTCTTTTTACTTTGATGAAGGAAAACAAGTAAAAAGTGTTTTGGGTTGATCTGGCCCTATGTTTAGATTCTTCTTCAGATCATCTGATGAACCAAAATGCTGAATCAAAAAGTTAATCAAAAGTTCCTAATATAGCACTGCCCTAAGCCCACAGTGCTTGTCAACATCTTTCCCTTTAAAGATGCTAACTGGTTTCTTCTCCCACTTTAATCTGTTTTGCTGTCCAGATACAAACTGGGAATCTGTCATATCCAAGCCTACAGTTTGATAACCAGTTATTTCATTAACACTGAATAAATAGACAAAAAAAGTCATTACTCTTCTGTTGGTCATACCTAGTATCCTCCAAGGAGGTATTTACATTTGAGAGAAGTTCATTGGCTTAGCTAGGATGTTTATTACTGTCCTTTGTATAATAAAGCCATCAGTCAGGATGGAAAGGGGCAAGGGAGAAGGAAGAGCCAAACCATTTGAAGAGAATTTATGCCTACATAGTTTTATATTGCTTTTCTTTTATTTTTAAATGTTGATTGGAGTATGAGATCCAATAAGATATACGGCCCTGTAGCCATACACATGTGTTGTTATAATGCAGCCTTTCATTCAAAAAGGCTGGCAATGCTTAGGGTGGCAGATTTATTGTGTGTACTGCAGGTTAAGGATCATAGGTCATTTTGCAAATATCCTTTTCAGGTGTCTGTAAATTCCTGTAAAAACACACACAAAGTGCAAGAACACTCAGAAGAGTTATTTTTTTATTACCTTCCTGACTCAGAGCCCAAATGAAAACAAGACAAACATGTCCTTATTGGGAACATGAGGAGCAAGTTAGCCTCTCAAGATGGGAGTCCTTTGCTATCTTAGATGGCTGTGGCATCTAAAGTTATCTCTTCCCTGCTTGTAGGCTTCTATTTCATCGCACAGGATGCCATAGCAGACCATAAACCTCCTCACTCATTAGCAAAGTCTGCTTTTAACTCCTGCTCACACCATGTACCTTCACCAAGGGGTAGCATAACTGGCCCGACTACCTTTCAAAAGGCCGCCCTGACCCCACTTCTCACACATACAGTGCTTAATGGGAGCCTTAACTGTATCCAGCCTGAATTTCAAATTATTTTTGATCACTTATGCAGATATCAAGCAGTAGCTAATGTGGGGCCAGGCTTGCAGGGCTGGCCATGAGCATCATTCTCAGGAGGGCTGCCAACCCCTGTGCAGAGGGGTCTCCCACCTCCCCGGGGTGGCCTGGCCACAGGGCAGCACCACCTGCCCTCCAGCACCTGCAGGGTCCCTGCTCAGAGAGCTTTCCTGGTGCTGTCCTAAGCTGCCCTGCTGCCTTGCCAGCCCTGGCAATGATGGGTGCTCATGGTGGTCCCTGCTGCCCTCTGATGCCACCAACTCAGGCCCAAAGGTGCTGCAATAAGTCATACGCTACCCCCTTTCCTGAGGAAGCAAAGACTCAGAACCACACGAAGGGATTTTATGGGCTCCCCTGCTGCAGCTGGGCAACTCCCACTGGAATTCCCATTGCAATTCCCTTTGCAATTCTCAGTGTGATTTCCAATGCAATTCCCAGTACATTTCCGAGTTCAGTTTCTAGTGTGATGCCCACTGCAATTCACTTTGCAACTCCCAGCGCAATACACTTTGTGATTCCTGTTGCAATTCCCAGTGCAATTTCCATTCTGATTCCCACTGCAATTCCCCTTGCATTTCCCAGTGCATTTCTCACTGTGATTCCTTTCGCAATTCCCACTGCAATCCCCAGCAGGACCTCAAGGCTGGCCCTGCTGGTCCCTCACTTAGCATGGGATTTATCTCAGCCTTGGCAGGGCCCGTGGCAGTGGCCAGTCCTGAGAGATGAAAGGGACCCGATGACTTTTTTTTTCTAATGTAAGATCTGGCAGCCAAGCTAGCCAGGGGCATTAGTGGCATAACATGAATAATAGTTTCTGACAGAAGGAGGTCACACAGCCCATTTCAGTCTGTCCACCTACGTGGAGGAAAGAAGCATGACGAGGCAGGAACACTAAGTTCTTGTCTGAGTTTTCTGACTGTTCACTATGCTACCGTAGACCCTTTGGCACCCATTCAAGCTTCATTGCATGTTAATTAGTGTAGCTGGTAAGACTTCTTTTTTTTAAATCAAAACAGGGAGCATTTTCCTGACAAGATGCTTCAGCTCCCTTCCAATATAGGTTTTGGCTGTAATTATGGAAAGTCTCTTTTTTCTGTGAAAACAATGTCATCTTACTAGTTTAGTTCACCTCAGTGGCCTGGCTCTACATTCACCAGAAGCAATGGCTTTGGCCAGTGAATTGCATTAAGCATCAGTTTGATAAAGTAATTCACACAATGAAAAAAAATGTCAGGTCTTTTGAGCACTTCAGCACCAGGCTATGCATTCTGAAAATGTCTGGGGTTTTGTTTCTTAGCCACTCCTTGTTATCAGCCTATGTGGCATACTTTTTCCTGGATGTTCTTGTCTTAACTAGATCCCATCAAACTCAGTGGGGAAACATTTCCTGGTCTGACAAGGTACTTGTTTTGTCCCGATGAAGATGATCCCAAGGTGCTGCCAGGTGGTATTTGTACCTGCAGATCTCTCTTGCACAGACGATGGTGTCTTGAAAAATAACATTGTGATTATCAGAATCAATATTTTGGCCAGATGGCCCAGGTAGATGCTGTGCCCTCCCGGAGATGGCTCTTGGCTTGCTGCTGCAACACAGCATTTCTGCCCCCTCCTTTCATGCTGCACCTGGAAAGGAGATGCTTTTCCTGATGTTTCATGTGTGGCTTTCATCACTTCATTTGTTGTTTGTGTTCATTTGTGCCATGCTCCGTTCTGCAAGCCTGTTTTTCTTTTGCTTCGGGGTTATTTGCTGTGTTTAACTGTACAACTCCCTTGTTACATCGTACTGGCTTGTCACTCTAATGGGATTTTATCACAATCAGTAACACCTCACAGTATCCTATATTTTTTATGTGACTTTGTTAAACGCTTCCTTTCTAAGGTGAAGAGCTGCAGACGTGACTCAGAGCTCATTATTTAAAGCACATATGAAGAGAGGTGGAGATTTTTTTGGGCTATTTGTTTCTAATTTCCATGTTGTATTTTTTTTAAATAAGCTAAAAATACCCAACACTAGTTTGAAGAAGGTGTTGCAGACGTTTGTCATAACACCTCATCTACTTTGAAAGGGTTAAAATACAATAGAGAAGCCCTCCTTTACTTCTCAGGTCCTGTTGTTTGGGATGCAAGAAAGGCTGCGCACATCTTTTGCCATCCTTCAGCCTTCTTCCCTGAACTCTTTGTGCTTGGGCAGACAAGGGCAGGGATGTGGCTGGGAGGCAGCAAAGGACAGTTCCATAACGTGCACAGGCCCTGTGAGCACAGGCCCCCTTCCCTTTTGCCCTAAAACACTGTCTTTTTGCAGTGCTGCAAAGTAAGTTGGGGGCTTTTTTGGTAGTATTGGGCCTTAGTATTAATGGCCGCCCGATAATTCATAAGAGTGGAAAACATGTCGGTGGAGAGACCCACTTCAACTCTCATCACGTAATACATTATGTTTCAGAGTAACCCTAAGTGTCCTGGTAACACTAATATTAGAGTTATTACACTTCATTCAAAATGTATCTTTATTTTTAAAGGAAAATCCATGCTGAAGCCAAGTTTTGAGATGTCAAATTTTGTAGCTGTTCCCACTTTTACCACAGAAAAACACATTACAACGAAGTTTTTTAAATGACCTGCAGGGTTGAGGTTCCTGGAGTCTCACTGTGATTCAAAATCTCCAGATTCTTTTAGAAATCACCCTTTATTTGCTACCCCACTGTTTTCACTCAAGCAAAAATGCGCCTCGTTCATTTCTTTGCAACTCTTCCTAATTTAATTTGGCAAAGAGGGAAGTGCAAGTTGGTTTAACTTGTTCGAAAGTGATGCTGCACTTTCGCAGTGTTTGCGTTGAGCCGTGTCCTTGAATTTGGTTTGTCTGATCAGCAGCCATTTTTCAGCCCAACTGTACTTCTGGCACAGCCAAGTCAGGCTGGGAATGAGCAAAGCCAACGGAGGATCATGTCTCTATCGAGCAAAATGCCTGGTTCCCTAGCTACAGACAAGGATGTGCCAGAAACCCCAGCTTAAGTGAGAATTTTGTGCTAAGCACTAAGGTCACTGTGACCTTCACAAAGATTACTTCATGCATTTTTATTTCAGTAGGTGTCAACAACCATGCTGAGATAGCTTGGTTTGTGCTGCAGCCTGAAAAGGGTAGGGGAAATTAGACACTTTGCATTGGCTGGGATTTTAAATGGAAAAGTCCTGCTCTCTTTTTGTTTGCTCAGCCTAATACAAACCTGCTTTTGCTTTTATCTTATCATGACATTCAAATTCAGAAGCAGAGCATAGGAGCTCAGCAGGAGACACTGACTCTAAGGCAGACCTCTACCTGCAACCTTTTGAGCCTGCCTTTTTACTGCTACCTCTTGGTTTTGTTTAATACAAACTAAACCCCAGCAAGGCACCTGCAGCAGTCCGTCCAGACCGTGAGTTTGCCCCCATGCTGGGCACCCCAGCCCAGCCCACCTGGCTGAGCATCCCCTCCCCACCACCTCTCCTTGCTCAGGGACTGGCATGCAGGTTTCCCCGCACTGATCTGAGTCCTCTGTGGGGACAGAGCGGGCAAGAAAATAAAATCATGAATAAAAAGAAAAAGATTTCCTCAAAAAGGGTGTTTGGCAGAAGGCTCTGCCTCCGAAATCAGCCTGAACCACTGATCATGTCACTGAGCTGCACACAAATACCTGTCTCTACCTGGCCTGCAGGTGCAATAACCCAAACAGGCACGAGTGTGCTGTAATGATTTCAGGAAGCAAGGAAGAAGCATTTCTATCAAGCACAGTAGCAATAATGAGCATTATTTGAGAGCATTCATTCTTTCCAGGCTGTTTGATTTTCCCTTGCTGTCCTGCCTTTCAAAATTATCTGTCCTCAGTGCATAAGCATAACTACACAGCAGTAAAACAGGTAGTAGTACAAAAACATAATAAAAATGTTTTAATGTTAAATGTTGTACATGCTCTGAAAAGAATTTCTAGAAATAACACCCTGACTGCTTCAAAGAGAACCACACAAGTCATGGTTTCTCTTGTGTTTGCCCTGTTCCATATTTATACAGCATGTTTTTTTGGCATGGACATTTATGGAAATTGAGTTTCAAAAATATGCCTGAGGAGTAGGAAAAAATTAATCTTACAGGAATGATCATTCCTGCTGAAATATCAGTGTGGCAGGAATCAGGAGATCAGAAACAGTGTTGTACAGTTTCTGTGTAATGACAACCACCTTGCAGCTTTCAAACATTGAACACCTGTAGAACAGTGTTTGAAATCAATTGAGCCTCTGAATTTAAGATTTGTAATATCATTCAGGTAATCAAGCATATCTGGAGGACCTGCAGCCCACTCTTCCACTATCCACTGTAGTAACAGGGAACTTGGTCCATCAGACAAATTATTCATTGCTAGCCACCCACTCCTCTGAACTCCAAAGGGTCTGTCTCATCTAGAAGTAGCTCTCTCTGATTGCATCCTCTCCAGATGTGCATCTGGATTTACCCTTCATAGAATAATATTCTTCAGCACTAAATACACTATCATTCCACCGTATCTCTTGACTGACTTTTGGTACTTGAATTTAAATTAAGGGTATTGTGCACAGACACTAGTAAAACAAATTTTATCCTCAGGTTTTAAAAAAAGAACAGCATAAATTCAAATATTATTATGTGCAGCAGAGAGATGGATCTGGACATCAAAGTTGTAATATGACATTTTCCAGCTCTGCCATCGTTACCACAAATTCAGCTTGCAGTTAGTGAAAACTGGCTGCTCTGTGAAATTGCCCCCTCCTATCAGCCCAGGTTTTCATAGGTTATTGAGCTCGGCCCAGGCTTTAGTAAGATGCAATTTGACTCCTTTAGAAGCAAGATTGTCTGGGCAGTCAGTGCTATTTCTGAATTCAAATACTCTGTGTTTCTGGGTAGGGCTGGCAGAAAAACATAAAGAATTTTTTTTTTCTACTCCTCTAGTAAGAAATCAAAAGAACTTTGGTCTACATTATCTATCAGTAATATTTTTTGAGACAAAATATGCATAATGTTTTTCTCTCCTTCCTGTCTCCTTGCCAGCCTTAAATGAGCAGAATAAAGCTGCTGCTTTGCAAACCCACAAGCAGAGTATTGCCTGCAGGTACAGCACTGGGCATGATGACTCTGTGGTCAGGGTTTAAGAAAGGTGCTCTGCCCTAGGGACATCCCATCTTCAGTCTTTCTTACTTATCTTTTATTGCAGCATCTGTCTGCTCCATCTTGGACATGAAGACTGCCAGTAACTCTGATGGGTTAACATCACCCTCTGGTGCAGGCAGCTCAGATAAAATTTTAGTGCTGGACCTGGCAGTGCTGGGTTAGCACTCGGATTCAATGATCTAAGAGGTCTTTTCCAACCTAAATAATACTGTGATTCTGTGTTCTTCATGTGCACCAGGCCCATTCAGAGGGAAGGAAAAACAGTCTTTTATATTCTTTTCTTATCCCTCTCACACCAGCTCTATAGCAGTTTGTGCACAAGACTCATGTGCACTTGGAAAATTGTACTCTTATAGAAATATCCCTACTTCCCTTTCCATCTAAAATAAAGTTGGGCTCCTTTTCTAAAACTTAATCCCAGTGGTTCTTCCGCTTTACCTGGGCTTCCTGGTTCCTCATATCTTTCTCCCAGCCTCCTCATTCATCTGTCCCGTAGCTCTTTCATGTCTTCATCTGGGCTTCCTTATGAGCTTCTCACTCAAGACACTTGCCTGGGAACAACCTGAGGCTCTGACTGTCTGTGTATTACTATTGTTTTTACTTAGTAATAATACAATGTAATAATACATTGCAATAATACGATGAGCCAAGGCCCCCTTTCCCTCCTGATGATGTGTCCAAGCATATTGCCCTCTGCTGTCTTCATTTGTTTGGACTTAACCCAGAAAGCTTCTGGGCTTCCTTTCAGCTAGCTAAGGACTAGCTGGAAGAAAGTTCCCTGTCTATAGTTCCTCTTGATGCTCAGCAGCCCCAGGCCTGTGAGGGGCCAAAGCTGTGAACCTCTCCAGTAGGATGTCCACTAATGTCACAATCCAGAGCTCTGTCTAACCTCTCAGAAGAGATAGCCTAGGAGAAGCTGCCTCACACCCCCACCATCTCCTTCCAGACAGCCATAGAAATCATCCTAACCAGGTCTTAACATTTTGCTACTGATATCACCTCTACCTTCAAATTTCCTTCCAGACTGGGATATTGTGCCAGTTCCCCTCCTGGATGAACTCCCCAGAGGCACTGGTCCACCTCCTCCCACCCCTCTCCATCACCACCTGCCTGCAGCCCAGGTACCAGGCAGGGGAAGCATGTGAGTTACACTGGGAGAAGCAGCACAGAAGTGGCACAGGTTTAAACACCAGGAAAGACAAAATTAATGAACACAAACACAGACACACGAAGTCTGCCAACAAAGCATGGGCTGGTCCTTGCCACCTCCATCACCCCAGACATTCCCCTTTGAAATTACACCCTTGCTCCCTTCAACCATTCACCCCGCAGCACTCTGATTTCTATGACATTTGCACTGTATTGCTTTACATTTAGGACATTGAGGTCACAGAAAGTGCTTTGTACCATGAAGAAGTTATCTCCACTTGACTGAAAGCTTTCTACAACTACATATTGGATCCAGTGTTTGCAGTCACTGATCCATTATTTGTAAGGGGTACAAATCCCACCTTTTGCTTTGCAGCTGGCTGAAGATTTAACCTCCCTTCATTGAAAGAAAACATGATGGTGTGAAAGATTTCCAACCATTTTCTGGTTTTATTTTTTTAAATATTATTATTATTATTATTATTATTATTATTACTATCCTTATGGTTGTCCTTTCTGTCTGCTCTAGCTGTGACATACAGAGCTTGTGCAGCCAACACCCAGCATGGTCGAGTTATTTTTGCAGTGATGGGGGAAAGCGTCTATTCCCTCTATCCTATTTCATTAAAAGGCAGTGCGTTTTATGACTTCTCCACTCCAGCTGCAATGATACCGTGCCAGGGTCTGTAGCTTATTCCCCTCTCTTTGCCTGCAGAAGCAAACCTGCTCAGATCTGCAGAAGTCATAGGTAGGATGTTAATCAAAACCACAGTGGGGAGCCAAAAGTAGTTCCTGGAGCAGGAAACTCAAAGAAATGTACAAGATCATTATTTTACCTATGCAGTGAGTAAACCCACCTACATCAGAGGATGTAGGAAAGAGGAAAAGAGCATTATGTAATCAAGCCTAATGTTAATGGCAGTTTTCTGTAAAAATGTATGCTCTCTTGGGGTCAGTTGCTATCCCTTTCTCTGCAAAGGCTAGATGCTAAGTCAATGAAAAATTTTTAGTTTACATTATATGTTAAAGCATATATGTGTACATGTACATTTAAATGTGCTGCCTGTATGCGTGATCTTTTACAAACGTATCTTTCCTAAGACTACTAAATACCCTGGTGTGAGATGAAATATTTTCTTTAAATGATCATAAAAGGTGTTCCTAAAATGTCACCACTTATTTTATTTTCCCAGCTTGCCCCACAGTTCACTTCAGACTGAAACTAATTTAAATTACTTTGTAGCTCCCAGCAAAAAAAGGAATTTAGTAATTTGCAGTTCATTTGCCCTTGCTATTCTTGGAAACAGTATTTGAGGTTGTCCAACCCTTTGCATTAGGAAATGTGTGGAGTGCGAGTAGCAGTCATGTCATGCCTGGCAGATTTTGCCAAGGAAACTATTGGGTTTTGCAGCTTTGAAATTCTGGGGATAATTGACGTGTGCTCCATTCCCACAGAATAGCTGCGATGCTCGTCACTGCCTGGCTGTGGATGAGTTTAGGGAACATTGTATTTCCCAAGTGGTGGTTAAGCTAACTTAATTAGGGAAGTGCCTTTATCCCAGCACAGACAAAGGCTGCCCTTGACAGAGCACTGTTGAGAAAACAGCTCTGAGGCGAAGGGCCTATGAACCAGACGGGCAGAGGTGTCTCCTCCCTGGCCTTGAGCTTCTAGTTGGGATGAAATCCCGGGGGGAGGAAATAAAAAGTTAAAGAATGACCTTTCTAACCTTCCCAGACACTAATCAAACATGACCGAAGCCTAAGCAGATCTCTTCACCCTGGGGACAACCTGAGAGCGAAGTATAGGGGTCCTCCTTGGAGCCCCAGCACTCCCAGTCTGCAGGCTGGCAGGAAGGAAATGAGGAGCCAGACATGCCCCCCACGGCATCCCCGAGATGTTGCCCACAGTCCCTCACTGAACCAGGGAGTTTGCGGCTGCCGAGCGCCCTTGCCATTCCAACAGCCCAGGGCAGGCCTAGAGGAGTGCAAACAAGCACATCCACCCAGCACATTCAGATGGCCTCTGGGGTAGAAGCAGCACTGTCTGGGGTACCATCAGCTCTGCCCTGCTCCCCGGGGAACCCACACCACCACAGCTGGAGCCCTGAGCGTCCACCACCACACACATTGTTTTGATTATTGGGCCTTGCACGAATAACGAGAGAGGAGAGTGCTCTCACTTCAAAATCCAGCTTCAGTGCTAATAAAAGGGAGGAGATAAAACAGTCTCATATAAATGAGATCTTAGCACTAATGGCTGCAAACAAACAACTGATGTTGTACATAAAACAGCATTAGAGAGAAATAATTGTTCTGGCTATATCAGCTTCTTCTGCGTGTGCTGTAGGGTTCTTCCCATCCTCTCTCAATTATTCAGTGTAAAATCATGGGACAGAAATGTGTGTGTGAGGAACCATTATGATACTGAGAGTTTGTTTTAAAAGTGAAGGTCTCTTATCCAGCCTGGAAAGAGCTTTGTACTCTCAGAACTCCCCTATGTTATCAGAATATATGTCTGGTTCTCACTGCCATAAAACAAAAAACCATGTTTTTTCTCTGTTTGCCTTAAACATATTTTGTTACACTAGTTGCTCTCAAGCCTTAACTCTCAGCAAAGGACTGAACATGCCAGTCCCCCTTGCCTGTGCCAAGTGCAGGATCGGGAGGCCAAGGCTGCTGGAGTCAGCAGTGCAGAGCTTTGGGTGTCTCATCCACACCATTGCTCAGTCTGACAAACACCCCACAGCTCTACCCAGTTTCTCATTATGAAGAGAAACCAGTTCCTCCACAGGAATTCTGGTCTATGCTTTCAGTTCAATCCCGAATCTGACAGCTCTCCATGTCCTACAGCGGTGATAACCTGCACATTTGGGTTTCTGAGCGTGAGGCTTAGTCCTGTAGATTACACGTACCCCTATTCTGATAACCACACATGCAGAGAAATACTGGGAGTGGAAGGGAGGGAGGGAGGAAAAAAATCTCTGGAATGAAGTTAACCACTGTCTCAAAGATATTTTCCTGGAGAAAGAGAAGAACTGTGGTAACGTAATGCAATGCAATTTTTGCTTTTAGCCGAATTTTAAAGCAAGTAAAGCTTCTCTTCTTCCTGAATTTTTCTGGCTTCAGTTTCCCTCTCAAGAGCTCTCCTAGGGCTGGCAGTGTCTGTGCTGCCCATCATCAGCAGTTCCTCAGTGTCCAGCATGTCCCTCAAGTTACTGGAAACCATAGGCTTTACCTTCCCATTGTGTAAAAGTAATTCGGGAGTAAGGCTTCAAGCAAACAAGAAATGGCATTAAAACAACTGTTGTGGCTAGTTTTAATTTAATTTTCCCCAAAACAGCCCGGCAGCAACATATGGCTCTCACTGAGATCCTGCTCTTACACAGCTTGGCAGCTGGGCTGACCGAGACGTGAGAAGGTCGGGCACTTTGCAAAAGGCAATGTGTGTCAGCATCTCAGATTGGGAGAGAAAAACCAAGCTCTGGGCCCAGTTTCTTCTCTGTATTGCTCTTGGCTGCCAGGGCTTAGCCCTTGGGAGGGATCCCAGCTACAGAAAATGCAAATAAGATCTTGCCACAGATAGAAGACAGCTTCAGGGACCAAAACTAGTGAGTTTTATCAGTGCTGCCATTTCCATAATAAGTAATAAATGTACCAGCTCACAATAAGCCTGTGATAAGGATTTTGTGGGATGTTTTCCAGCCATGTGGAATGTAAGACTTGAAGTAATTTTTGAATCATCCAGTCCAGCTTCCCGGAGGTTGTCAGCTACTCCACCCTCAAAATTTGCATCAAACTGAAAATCCTGGTGAGGTCAGAGAGCTCAGACCTGAGGAACAAAACCTGTGTCATGGGCAGAGTGCACCCAGTGCTCACTTGCTTCCGGTACCCTGGTGCTACACACCGCAGTGATGCTCCCAGCTGAACCAGCCTCAGGCTGCAGGGTATAGCTGAGGGCTTGGGTTTAATTTGTTCTGTTCCTCTGCATGTGTTTTGGTTTTTTCCTGTCCTCAAAAAAATTCATCCCCAGCTCATTGTGTTCTCCCCACTTGTGTTTACAGGTCTGGGCACAGCTGTAGTTACCTAAGCAAAGTCGCTGTTCAGTCAGAAACCTGAGAGGAAAACCCATTTTGGTGATGTGCTCTGAATGTCATGGGAATTATATCCCAGCTAAGAGGAAACATTTCTTTTATTATCTGACTCCAGCGCTTTCACACAAATGGAGCCGGTTAAACAAGTACCGTGTGGGGTCATCTGCTTAAATTACATGCTCAGCTTACCCTCATAATGTGCCTTGGCAGATAAGTATCTGATCATCTTTAGCGGGACAGCTTCTGCTTGCGTGGCAAACTACCTTACCAAGGGTGTTTTACATGATACTGACACGTCCTTTGCCAGTAAATTTGCTTTGTATTAAAATTCCTCTTTGCTGCCCTGAGCACATGCCCCAGTTTGCTGACTCCCCCAGGACTAAAACACTCTGCTCCCACTGAACAACGTATGCCTAAAAACCAGTGGGTAAGAGATTTGAGGGCAATGCTGCACAGAGGAGGAGGTAGAATGAAAAAGGGGCCAGGATCTCATGATGCTGAGCCACACAAGTTGCCTTCCTCCCTCTGACCCACCGTGTGCGACCATCTGGAAAAGTCACTTTAAAATTATTTGCCCTCTTAGGCAGATGGGCAGAGAAGCAAGTGCTTTGGCCTCTTTAAGACAGGTGCTGGCTGATGCCTTCTCTTTATTTATGATGACTTACATGACACCTCACTCTGCACACCTCTGAGCTCTGTTGAGGTCAGGTCAACAGGCACACATGCTCTCATGCCTCCCTGCATTGCGTATTAAAAAAATAAGCACCTCACAGCAAACAGTATACCTTGTTCTTTGACACTGGAGTGGTAGCTGTGGCAGGAAAAAGATCTGCTTCATTAATTCAGTGCCATGGTGATGAAGGTGCCAAGGAGCAGAGGGTAAGATGGGATTTGGTTTCTGACACAGGAATCCAGAAGTTGCTCACAGTGAGGATGGCTGCGGGTGATCCTGGAGGTTAGGTTCCCATGGCAGTCAGTGTACATCTAGTGAATAGCACCGTGGAGCCCAGTGGTGTGTTCAGCTGGTAAAATGTGGATGTTTCTGCATAAACTTTGGGGGTCAGTAATGGTCTGTTGTCTGTCTGCAGGCACCCAGAGCCATTGGAGATGCAGCAGAACATCCCACCAAGAACCCACGGGCACGGCTTTCCTCTGACCCTGTGGCAGAGCTGCCAGCCCAGCAAAGCCCACTGAGCATCCCCAGTGGCACCAAAGGAGCAGCCACTCCTCCACGTACCCTGTCTCACGTTGCCAGTTCCTGGCTTCAAGTGTGCAAGCATCGCCTCAGCCACCACACCTTTTTTTTAAGGAATGAGACTTCCTAACACTATCAAGCTTTTGCTCAGAGACTGCCACTTGGCCTCTATAAACAGTGTTCTTGTGTTGGCATGTTAAAAGCCACAGGGAAAAAATACTCATGAAAGGTCTTTCCTTGCAAATGGTTTCCTCATTTAGAAGTCTGCCTTGTAACTCAGAGCCTGAGTACTGCAAAGCTGAGGCTTACATTCACACACCATGACTTCTGCTATATCACTGATTGCTATGCGATTTTTTGTGTGAATTTCAGTAAAGCCCTACCACAGAAAAATAAAATCTATTTGCTGTCTGCGTAATTTCTGTGCTTACCTCAGCTTGGGCAGTAAGGACCAGTAGGAGCTGCTTGCTTTTCCTGCTCCAATTAACTTTCAAGTTTTAATGAGCTAGTTCTTGAGCTTGCTCAGTTTGTGCAAGGTTATAAAGATTAAAAGAATTACAAGACATTTGTGGTCTCAATTGTTGGTGTTGTTATTTTAAAGCTTGCTTTAATATCACCTCAGATAAACACTTGGGCTCTTTTTCAGGCTGGGAGAGGCTGGGGGAATTGTGCTGCTTTCAGATCTGGCAGCTGCCAGCAAGGCCTTCGGTGTCATCCCTTCCACTCCTGCTTTCTTGTGGTTTCCCCCTGCACAGTGCTGAAATACAGCATTTTGTTACCTATTAAAGTGTCATTCTCAGCAATATTGTGAAGCTATTAAATTCTGCTGGATCATCCTTTGTGAACAAGAGGATGTTGACAGAGCCAAAGCCCCATCCTTCAGCTATTATCTGGTATTCAGTGTCTTCCAATTAGTATGCACAATAAATCTAGTCCAAGACCCCCCACTGCTTTATGTCATTTCTGTATTAACCTCACTGCTTCTCAACGTGTTCCTATTATTAAGCCATTTAAAGACTTCCCTTCATTCACTTACCAGAACTGTCTCATTTTTCCGTCTTTCCTCTATTTGCATACATTTCCAAAGGTTCACTTGACATGACTTCTGCTGTTATTGGTTATTTTTTTAATTAAAGATTATTTCCAGTATGCTTTACTCCATCCTCCTTATGTGTGTTACCCTTCTCATCTCTGTCAGATTGTAACAGCTGCATTGAAAACTGATGGATTATCATTTCATGTGTTCAAAAAAGCCAACCCTTTAAGGCTGTCTTGGTAATTCTCAGGCTAAAATTCAGTTTTGTGACACTTCTGCTCAATGAAAAATGTAAAATTGTTAAGGTGTTGCATGATATAATTTCCTCTGCTGTTCTTACTCCGTGGGGTCTGGCAGGTAATAGAGTGAGGAGTGTGCTGCCTTCACTGTACAGCCTCGAAGGCCAGTGGTTCTTAGCTCACTGGGAGAGCTGCGGGGTACAGATCCAAAGATGAAGCATAGGTTTTCAGGTCAAAGAAGGCTGAAAATTACTTGTTTAACTATACCTGTAACTGTGACCGTTTAGGAAAACACTGATAAAGATACCAGAGGTTAGCCACTGGGTTTCTGCAGAGGCTGAATTTTATTTTTGCTGGTATTTTGCAACCCTGAGTTGTTTTAAGTGAAAACTGATGGAACTGGACTTGTACAGCCTGGAGGAGAGACAGCTTCGGAAGGTCCCAACAGCTCCCCAGTGCCTGCAGTGGAGCACGGCTCTCCGCGGTGGGATGTGGCAGGAGGGCAAGAGTTGAAACAAGAGGGTCAGGCTGGTGTGAGGAGAAGCCTTTCACCCATGAGGACAGACAGGCAGTGGAGCAGATTGCCCCACAAGATTGTGTTGGGTCCATCCTTGAAGGTTTCAAAGACCAAGTCCTGAGCAGTCTGGTGTGATCCCAGAGCCGGTCTGGTTTTGGGGTAGACACCTCTGGAAGTCCCTGCCGGATTGAACGGTCATCCCATGGCCCCATGAGAAGTGAAACACTTGGTTTAAGTGGGATCCAGACACCAAGGCTGCAGGTTCAAGATGGAAAGGGCAGTGAGCAGCCAGGTGCCACTCGTCACTCGGCAGTCATTCGGTCCCTGCCTCCATGTACCCAAGCTGGGGATGAGGAGGCTGTGGAGTGTTGCCATACACCAGGAGATGCCTGCAGCCATGTGAGCACACCTGCTTGCCTGGGTGGCCGAACCCCAGTGGCTTCTTTGTGGCATGCCACTGAAAAAGACCTTACCCAAGTAGGGCTGTGAAAGAAAACCAGGAGATAATGCTCTTTTGTCTCTTTTCTCTGTAAAGAATGGAAAGGAAAGGTGTTTCACCCCGTAGGAGTAGTTTATGGGTAAGAGGGAATGTTCTTTTTTCTCGTCCTTTCTCAGACCCCTTTCTACAAGGCTGTGCACCTTTTCAATGTATTATACATTTTAAAAGCTGTGAAAAAACACAAAGAGGGAGAAAATAATTGAAAAATAACCTCTGCAGCAAATTCCCCCCACATTCCCCCCACATTCCCCCCCACATTCTGCACGTTAATGTGAAAGCATTAAAAAATATTAAAGTAAGGGAAACCCCAAGGAAAGGTTTATACGAAAGCTATATAAAGGATAAATTATGTATCTTCTTCCTTTTTATTATTTGTGGCAGAAGAATGAGGAACCAGGAATATTTATAAAATTCTCCACCTATCCCTTTGCAGGGCAGGCTGAGTTCTATATCCAACCCCTGCATTTCACTGTCCAAAGCTCAGGAAATACCCTTTATTCTCTTTACCAGTAAAGAAGATGATTTTAGTACCAAATAAACTATTCCTAGGGTAGGGAGCAGAAAGCAAACCAGCAGAAAGCCTTTTATGTGAATTTCTGCATCCTAATCTAAACTCTCATATCAGAAGTGATTTTTACCTCCTCTATCAGAAGGTGGGGAGCAGTGAACATCACTTTATTTGTGCTCCCAGTTTTCAAGCAAGGTACTGGTTTAGTTTAGATTTGAGACAGCTGGGGAAAGGGTGTCACAAGTCGTGAATAGGTAACTAGCACCTTTTCTTCACCTCAGTGAGGCCCGGAAGCCCTTGAAGGCATCCCAGAGCACAGGGCTGGGCGGTGCTCCTGCCACTTCTCCCCGTCACTGCCCCGACTGGAGCACTTGGGTTCTGGTTTTCACAGGTTCACTTGGAAACAGCTGCAGAAACACCAAAATGTGGCATTTCTCATCCAGCCCCACCCTGCACATTGCTCCACGCTCACAGTCTGGAGGACACAAAGCCCCAGACTGCCACGATAGCATCAGCTTTGTTAGCCTGGCCAGCCCTCCCAGCCACAAAACAGGAAGACAAATCAGCCTTGGTTTTCTGGTCACTTCTCTCCCTGGCAATGGGAGAAGTGACACAGGTCCTACATTCATGGTTGTATTGCCAATTGGAACAACAGTGACCTCAGGTTGTGGGAACCCAGGAGGTGCTCAGTGTTAACCAGTTGCTGGTGGAAATTATCTGCTTCTCCAGGGAGGCTGGCTTCTGGCTCCTTCCCCCTCCGCCTGCCTGCAGCACCAGCCTGGTGCTCTCTGCAGCTATTAAAGGGCAATTCACAGGTGGGAAATGTCTGACGTGACAGAAGAGGGAAAAGGAGAAAATGGGTAATTGTAAGGCATTTATAAATAACTCTCCATTTGAAAGTCTTTCCACTTCCAAGTGGCTTTGGCCACTTCTGGCTGACAGGTTGGCTTGTGCTGCAGCTGCATCCCTGCAGAGGAGATCTTGCTCCTCTGGGAAAGCTTGGCTGGCTTTTCACGACCAGCCCTTCCAGGCATTTCTGTGCTTCATGCAGATGAGGGGAAGAGCAACTGTCGTCCCTTCCTCAGCAGCTCATGTTCCTTTTTTATTCTAGATTATTAAAATAAAATGACATTTCCATCAACTGTGGTAATCTGCTTGAGAAACAGATGTTTCTTGAAAAAGATGGAAGCAGCTTAAACATCTATGATGGGCTGATTCCTAATTCCCTGATCGAAAGCTGAAATTATCTTCATGTAACTTTGAAGAGGACATGGTATTTGTCTCTCTGGGCAGGCAGCACTCTGCAATAAGCCCCTGAGCAGGGCTGAGTCTTTAAAAGAATTTATATCCCCTGAGGGAAAATGCCTCTGGTTTATCTACTACTAAAAAAAAAAAAAAGTCATTTCACAGAATTAATTGATTATGGAAATTTTTCTAAGTATTGAAGATATTAGGTTTGGTGACCAACAGGAGCTTACTGCAAATCTTACAAGTCAACTTTCCTGACCTGCTTTTCCTCATTTTTCTGTTGGCTTCTAAGAACATCTGACCAATGTTGGGATCTAACTGCAAATGAAAGTGATATGTTGCAGTCTCATTATAATAAAAACACATGTCAAGCTAACACTTTTACCAAAAAAAAAAGGTCCTATATATGTATGGTAGTTTTAACTATCTCAGGAAAATATCTTTTTGACTTAGATATTATAAATTTATTTTCTTTTGCAAAAATTGTGTGTGTTGCCTCCATCAAACACTGCCGAGCTTGTTCTCAGCATCGCTTTCTGGCAGCATAAATCCCTGTCTGTGAGGGTTGAATCCCATTTTATCCATCTCCATCACACACATGAAGTGGAATGATCTCTAGTTATGAAGCTGAACTTAAATAAAAAGAAAGGGCATTGTTGTTTTGTAACCAATTTGAAAACACACGTGCATAATGTGGGAAAAAAGGCTCCTGTGAAAGAGGATGTATAACAGCCAGATAAGCCTGGATAGCATCTCCTTTTCCCATCTGGATTTATCCCAGTACTGTTTGCATTATCACAGTGAAGGTGATGGAGTTGCCCAGCTTAGGGGGTCTGGCTTTCTGGCTCGGGACCAGCACAAGCGTTACTCATCCCTTTAAAGGAATTAGGAGAGCCCTCTGTCCCCGGGGATCCTGGTGGCTGGCTGCCCTGCGGAGCAAGTTGCTGTTATTCCACCATATCTGGAAGTGTCTCAGGTGTGCATTGTGTGATTAATAGCACCTAGAGATGGCTGACAATTTTATAATTTTATAATATAAATGGGAAAAACCTTTACTGCCACTTTTTCTTTGTTTTACTGGTGGGACTGATGCTTTTTGACTGGTTACCTGCTCCAGCTCTGGGCTCATTTGATGGTCCAGGGAGATGGGACCCATCTCTGTCCCCAGTACATCCCCCTCCCTGTGTCCCCCTGGGAATGTCCTGCCACGCTGCCTGCTCAGCTGCTGCTATGAGAAAATGTTGGGTTGCAGCAGTGTGAGAGCTCCAGGGCTCAGGGGCAGTCAGGCAGGGAAAGAATGCAGGCAGGAGAAATGCAGGCAAGAGGCCAGGTGGCCTTGCAGGCTGACAGGAGCTGCTTCCTGTTGCCCTGCCAGCACCGAGTGACAGCAGTGCCCTTGGCTTGTCTGCTGGGACAAGGGGACCACATTCCCAGGGCTCTGTCAGCAACCCCCAGTGTCTGCCTCCAGAAGAGGTGGTGGAGATCAATTTTATTTCACACTGGTTTACAGTGGGTTGGTCTTTTTTTCTTCTTTTTTCTCTTCAAGTGCCCATCCTGTACATCCAGCTTCCAGCTGGAAGTGGCAATGGGCTGCAGGATGCTCTCTAGACAGAGGGCTGCAGTTTAGCACTTCCTCAGAAACCAGCCTACTGTAAACCCATGAGATACTCTCCTCTGCCCTCTGTCCTGGCGTCCCAGAGACTAAACAGAGTCTCAAGATCTCCAGAATTATGTCTAGAGCCTTGGCCCTGTGTACCTAAACATCACGGTGGCTGTGTGGGAACGGCACCTGTGGTGCTGCTCCCCTGATCTCCCCAAGCAGAGTTGCTGCTGCGGTGCAGTGGAGACACTGGGACTTGGCCATCCCCCTCTGAGTGCCCTCTGCCACGCTGGCCATGTGTCTGGGAGGCACTGCTGTCACCCATCACCTCAACCCACCACAAAGCACCAAGGTAAGGACAGCTGCTAAACATGACGGTCTCTGCAAGTGCTTGCTCTGCACTGAGCAAGCTGTCTCTTCTAAACTCATCTGGGCAAGAGAGAGACTTTCCTCAGTCCTTCTGTGTCTGAGGCTGCAGTACAAAATCCCACAGGGGACTAACAAATCTTTTTTCCTTCGTGCTTATAGTGTATTTCTTTGGCCTGAACTTTCCCCATTTAAATGCAGCCCACTGAGTGCTTTAAAAGAAGAAGAAGGAAAAAAAGCCCCATGCAAAATACTTCCCTGCACACGTAGTCCTTCCCCAAAGAGCAGATGAGAGAGAGAGCAAACCACATGTGACAGAGGTTAGTCAAATCACCGAATGCACCGCTGGCAGGAGCTGAGGCAAAGAGGCAGTGGGGGAACCCCTACAATATTGCTGCCTTAGGAGTTTCAGCTTCCAGGCAAAGATGCTGCTCCTTATTGTGGTACACACACAACTTGTTTTTTCTTCTGCTGTTAGTGTCAAGGGAAACCATTTTTGCAGATTATTAAGATACTATTTATTTGCAGAAAGCCCATTTTTAAAATAGCAATTAATAATTTTACTAAGCAATCTATAGTCACTTATATTTTGGTTGTTTATCTTGTGCCATACAGGGCTAGCAATTTCCTAACTTGCATGATATTCTGTGCAAGAGTGTATTTTGGTTTTTGCTGCTGTGTCAGGCTAATGCCACTGTTGCTATGGTAATGGTGATGTTTGAGTCTGCTTTGTCACCTTTGTCCTGCTATTTTTTTCTTTAAAAACAAATTCATGCTGTGGAGGCCTGGAAAGCCAGCAGAGAGTTTGCTATGGGAGCTCAGCCCTGTCTCTTTTTTATTTATTAGAATAGATTATAAAGCAGTGTGGCAATTTCATAGATGAATAAAGCTCAAAGCCAGCAGAGCTCATCAGATCTGCTGAAGCCAACCTCCCATATAAATGTCACTGAGTTATCCCTGTATGGCAGACCAGACATCCTGTTTGGGAGTACTACAAGGCATCCTGTCTTAATTAGAAGATGCCCATAGCTATCAGTCCTTCATCACCCTGTGCAGTTTCATCCAAAGTTTTAGAAATTCTTCATTATTTAGATAAAGTCCACCAAATTTTTATCTGTTTCACCATGACCTCCAGCATTTTTTCAAGGTTGACTCATTTCCTGTCATTCTACCCCAGGTATCACTCTCAGCACCATGCTTTTACTTCAATTAGCCCACACTAAAATGCATTTTGCTTGTCTGGGTGCAGCAGGCTGTGTGGTTCAGCAAGCCTTTCTGCTTTGTTTACCCTCCTGCCTTTCTTTGGGTGTTTTATCAGCAGTGATTTCACATTTATTTCCACATCTCTAATGAAGATGCTCGGGAGTGTCTGTGTGTGGCTCTCTGAAAAGCTCCAGCAGCAGCTTCTGCACCTGAGGATATGTCTGATTTCTTTCCCCACCATCTCACTCTACAATGGCATTTTCTCAGTGTGTCAAGGTGTATCAAACAGGAAGCGAGGCACAGGCTCCTCAGCCAGCTCTGTTAGAACTGCTGAGGTTAAGCTATTTTAAAATGTGGATCTCTAGGGGAGTTTCTGCACACTGTCCTTGACTGCTGGTGGGTGGACAACACCTACACCAGCATTCTCAGCTTGGACTTAACTTACCATACCTGTGAAGCAAATTGAGCCTGACCCCTTGTTTATTCCTAGAAAAAAACAAGGACAAATGTTGAAGATCAGCTGGACTGCTCAGCTGCCCCAAGTGCCTGGCACACACACCTCCCTTCTATGGGAATGAGGCAGCACAGTTGGAGAGGGAAGCAACCCAGAGCTTGGCCTTTAAAGAAGGAATACAGCACATCCACCCCATGCCTCCCAGAAACTGTGTGAGCCTGGACTCTGAAAAATTATGAATTTGAATTTTGAGGAAAGGATGGACCCTGGTTCCCCCTCTGGGCAGGAGGAGGGGGTTTTCCGCAGCGGGCTTGGGGCCTGGCGGCTGTGCCAGCCTGCACACAGCTCCGGGGTGGCTGCAGGCTGCAGTTAGCCTCCAGAGTCACCTCTGCAAATAAAAAGGGGTAGGATGGCTTTCTGGCAGAGGGTCAGGGTCCGGGGTACCCCACCCGTACTACATACCAGTGGTACCGAGCTGATTACAAAAGAGCGTTTATCATTCCTGAGCCGTTCACTTGAGGCAAATGAACAACATGGCAATTACCCCAAGGTGCCCAGGGACCATTCGCTGTCTCTGCTGTGCAAATGATACAACGAAACTGTTTTGGAAAGCAAAAGAGAAAAGAGACTATTTATGTCCCTCACTATCTCAATGCCTTCTCGCTATCTGCAGGCGGCGTGGCTGCGGAGGCCTTTGATGTGTGCTCCACGTGCAACAGCGGCATTGGCGGTGCTTGCTTTTATAGCACCAATACAATAATAACTGCAGCAATTTAAGATAGCCTGTAAAGAAATCTTGAGCAACTGGCGAAGTCCAGAGATATGGTTACTGTTGCTCTGTGACATTTCGTCCTAATGGGATCAAGGCCATGGTCCACAATCCTCCCTGCCACTTCCTAAAACACAGTCTGCAGTTTTTAAGCAGTGTTTGTTCCTCAAGGACTCATAAAATCACCTTTTAAGAAGGGGAAAGGCACAAATCATCATGAAGTTCTGGTTTCCAGTAGTTTCTGGGTTTTCTAAAGCTTTCCTGAGAACTGAAGGAGAACAAGGGTTTCAGCAGAAGTGGCCCCTGCTTTTTCAAGGATGTAGAAACCAGACAAGGGTGAAAAATACTGTTAAAAAATCACTCTAAACAATTCCTTATATCACTGCATAAATGCCAAATATATCAACTATGTTTTGTCTTCTCTGTCACTTCTGAATAAATGCCAGGATCATGAATATCAGAGCTATTAACACTGCAACAGCTTTATTATACTCAGGCCTGCCTGCATCTGAAAATGAAGATCACCTTTAGGGGAAAAGAGGGGGAAAAAAATCTCATAAAATCCACCAGACTTTAAGAGAAGCTTTTTCCCTAACTCATTTTCAGCTGGAAGAGCCCTCCCCAGCACAGGAGATTAGTGGAGAACTCAATTTCTCTACATGATTTGCTGAGTGTACTGAGCACCATCAGCAAGCAGAGCTTTCCAGCCTGCTAAGGTGCATGGGACAAGAGAACGTCGTGGAGATGGCCATGCTGGGGGCACATTTCCACCACTCCTGATGCAGCTGGTCACTCACTCCTGACACCAGGTCACACACCCCTCTGAAATTCCTCCCCAGCCGCCCCTCCCTGTCAAGATGGCTGTGGCTGGAGGACTTTGCCATGCTGCTGGCAGACCACAGAGCCCCAGCTAAGAATCCTTTTCTTCAGGATGCCTTTGTGCTTGTTTTTCACGTCCAGGAAGGAGTAAGTCACGTTTATTATTTATTTCAGTTATTCCTCCCTTGCAAATCAAACAAAAAAGGTCAACGGTGTTATTTCACCCTATTTGCTTCCTTAATGTTGAAGTCATCGTCACTGTGGTTTTCCTGGCTCGCAGTGATTGACAGCATACAAAACAACTACCTGAGAGATAGGCAAGATCTTTCTCCTGGAGGTTAGGTGTGGTGTTGTCTGCTTCCCTCTGCTTTTTGTTTGTGGTATTTATTTATTTTTTCTTTAGTATTTTTCTTTTCAGAAGGGTAAGGCACTGTTTTGTTCCTTTCTCCCCTTCTCCTCCTTCAAAGATGGACTGAAACTTGACCTTCTGATTGTTCATCGCAGACACTCTCAGGAAAGCTCTGAGTGGTAAATGAGGTTCCAAATGCAGGAAGAGATTACTGTATTTTTCTTTTCCTTTTTAAAACCTTGAATAGATGAAAATAGATGGTAATCAACAAACCTGTGGCTAGAGGAAAAATCCCTTTAACTCACATTTTACTTCAATTACGTTCAGGACAAAGAAACACATTGCAGCATGTGCATGAATAGATGCTTTATTATTCAAAACAACCTTCAAAGAGCATTACGTCCCCTATAGAAAATATGCAATCAGTGTTTAATTCAATGGTAGGATGCAAATTTAAATTCCCATAAGGGGAAGACTGTTAATGCCATTTAAATTGGTTGTAAATTACAGATAATACGCTTGAGACCCGAATACAGATTAGGAGAGTGTTGCTTTATGAATCCAGCCCTACTTTGAACTTACTGAGTATTTATTTATGGACAATAAGACAATGCAGGCTTGTTTACATCTATATAGTCATATCATCTGACACCATACATATGCAGAAAAAAACCATTTTGTTTTTAAAATACATAAGCTGTTAACTCCAGTTTGATGGGATTGGTTGTGTGGAGATGCTTTTTGGTTGCAACCATGTCTGTTCCCCTCTCTGTCTGCTCCAGCATCACGTGCTTCTTTATCTTACGAATTACACAGAAATTAGCCCAAAGGAATTGCCATTTCCCTATTGTATTAACAGCAGAGGTAAATCCTGGCTGCTTAGTGTAACCTAGCAGCATATGATTGGGACACCAGCCCTTTGCAGGACTTGGAGGCTGCTGCTGCCTTTGCTGGGTTTGGCATCTTGGTGTTTATACCTTGTGTATAGTGAGTCTGGTGTGTCCCTCCTCATGGCCATGGCTGCCAAGGAAGGAGCCCAGGCTCTCAGCAAGAGTTTTTAGGGGACTTTTTGTTTCTAGAGAAAGCAAAGTTCTGTGGCTTCATCCTCTGTGCACCAAAATAATCATTAAAAAAACTGATGCACTTTAAGACCAGAGTGTTTAAAATGAGCTGTGTGTCTCACGTAGCACCACGTCTGTTTGCTGTTACTCTCTGCAGTGTATTTCTTGCCCATTCTTTGTATAAGACAATAACTTGTAGGACTGATATTTTTTTATTTTGTAAAAAACAACTAACTAGTCATCTGAGAAGCAGCTCTACAAACCACTGATGGTATGAATGAGCCGTTCTGGTATGGATCCCATTAAGGCCACTCTAGCAATGTTTTTCTGGGCTGAGTCATGAGAAGCTTTTGGAGCACATTTCTTCAGGTCCAAAGCACATTTTGTATGTCCCCAGGTATATCAGTATTTCATCAGCACGTTACAAACGGAGTAAAATTATTTTGTGTTGCAAAAGCACCACACTTTGTGGTTAATTTCTTTCAAGGCAGTAGAGTTTACGTCCCCAGAATCATGGAAATGTGGCCATTACTCTCAAACACTATTTTACAGAGTGGTTTTTACTTTGAATATGTCTGTGTGCGTGGGAGGTTGGAGAGGCAGAACACACCTCTTTTGATTGTTTCTGAAACTTCTAGCTACATAATGGGAAATGCCTATCTCAGAGTTACTTGAAGTTTACACAACCACTTGCAGATTCATCCTAAGCTGACTGCAGAGAGAAAACCATTTACCCACCTTGCTTTCCTCCCACAGTTTTCAGGCCCATCCAGTTCTCTAACACAGATGAAGCACCAGAGCATCTTGTGCTTTTCTGTCATTTTAAGGAGCTCTCTGCCAACAGAAATATCTTCTTAAACAGAACATAAAGGCTTTCATCTTAAACTTCTCCTGTGTGCACTAACCAGCTCACACTGCTGCAGCCCGTACTGGGAGAGGACACGGGTCTTTCCTGGAACTTTCCAAGTCCTCCTGACCCCTGCTGGGATCTGGACACCACAAATAGATGCAGTGTAATGGTAATGCTCATGCAGAAAGATAATTTCATTGTAAGCAGGGATGATAACATTTCTCTATTTCTACTTGTTCAGGTGCTCTTGAAACCTGTTTGTTGCTCTGGGTAAATCGTCATACCGGAAGAAACATATTCTGTAATTTATCTCAAATGACTTCCATGTCTGCTTTAGGGTCACAAATTTCCAGAATACAACCCCCAGTCTTACACTCCTGATCTGCTCCATGTATTTCTGAATTCATAACTGCACCTATGCCTACAAGAAAGTGCATGTGGTTTACATCAGCCATCAGCAACAGAGAAGCAGGTCTTTTTGACCAGGTTATAAAACCTGTATTAAGTAGCATTAGATGAAGAATAGGCACCCACTGGACTCCACTAAAACCACTCTGTATGAGATTACCCTTCCCTACTTCCAAGGTTTTTTTCAGTTTCTCTGTTCACATTATGCATTCTTTGAATCGGAGCTGCACTGGTTTTGTTTAGTGCTCTTTTTCCCCCAAACATAAAAACATACGTACTTTATGGTAATACCATCTTTTGTAATCTGCAGACTTGTGATTCTACTAAAAATATGCTATCAAGTATATTTGACAAAACCTGTTTTCCATAAAGTGATGTTGATTGGTATTACTAATGCTCTCATCTTTTCATTTCTTTTTATGGATTGCGTCCCAAATCAGCCTTTCCCTGAACTATGCCTAGGATCAATGCCAAGGTAACCAGTTCAGTGTCTCCTGCATCATTCCCCTGGCTTTCTAAAATATTGGCCCAAAACTTGCTTTTAAGGCCCTCTTAGTCATCTTCTCATTTGCTTTTTATTCCCTTCTCTCACTCCCATTTTTGCGGGATTTTCCCAGGGCTTAAGGATTTTGTTCAGAAGACTTCTCTGCTGTTTTTTATGTTACTCTTGGGTGCAAACTACTTAGGACTATATATTTTAAATAGTTACAGATTACGAATAACCACAGGCTAGGATTTCAGACCTGTATCTGCTATGTAGAGACAAGGCAAAATCTCTCTGATGAAGTTCAGACACCAATCTAGGTTTCATGCTGGACTCTTCCAACACATCCAGTGGGCCAGTTCAGCCTTTGCTTCCTACTTTTCCTACTGGTTTGTACCAGTTCAACGTGGGCACATACATATTGCTGAACCAGCCTGACATTTATCACTTCCCTTTCAGTGCTGCCTTCTGGAACCTGACTGTGCTCTGATTGAAGTAATTTTGTTTTTAAATGGCATCATTAGCATTACAAGTAGGGGAATTTTAGGATGCAACTTCTGAAATTCCCTGCAAACTCTAAGGGCCTCATTTCCTAGGCTCTTCTGAAGTATGAATAACTTGAACTGTTTCACTAATAAGAAATGCCTATGTGTATTTTCACTTCCATGCCCACATCATGGTCAAAAATACACATCACTGCAAGGAGGAAGACAGCAGAGTCTTGTTCCACATATGTGTGCTAACCTTAGCACACAATGCACTGGATTCTGCACTGTGTGTCACATTGATTTGCACTGCAGGAGATACCCAGCGCTTTATTGCCTCAAGGTGCCAGAATCACCTTCCCCAAAATCTGGAAACTTTAATACTATAGTTAGTTAACTGTCTTATTTAATTAAAGCCTCACAGAAGCAAGGCTGATAGACAGACTACTGTGTCACGGTAGGATTGCTCCCAGACGTGACAGAAATGAGTCCCCTGCTGTCCCTCACCCTGCACACCTACCCCTCTTACCTCCTTTAATCATGCTCTTCCTAGCGTAATTAAAGGAATTTCCTCCTGAGCCTTGTCAGCTGCAGATATCAATTTGCAGCCTCTGTTTGACCAATGATTTAACATGTCTTCAGAATGGAACTGGGGATATGCCTCCAGCCCCCTGTGAGTGCTGCTGCTCCATCCTTCTCAGGTCATGCAGGTGTGCCCAGCCTGTCCCCATCTCCTCTCTCACGTACATGCATCCATTGCTGTGGAGCAGAGTGGAGCATCCCACAGAAAGGCTGGGTGCCAGTGCATATCCCACAGATGGAACAGACTGGAGCAGGATGGGTCAGGGAGGGCTTAAAGAAGAGCCTAAAGCGTCCCTGGGTGCAGCACCTGGTAGCCTGTTTCACTGTGCACAGGGCTGTCTAGTGTTTATGGCTTTGTACAGAAAGCCAAGTTCGCTCTTCCAATTCCTGTATAAAATAAGTGATAACATATCAAGCAGCTAATGCCAAGAGACTTTGGGCTGTATTCATAAATGCTTCACTGAATCTGTAAAGACACAATAAATTATTTCTTCAGATGTATCTTCATTTACCTTTTCCAGGCAAATGGGAAAAGGACAATCAATTTTTCTTTTTGAAATGTCAGAAATCCTAAACTTATGAAATTTCCTGACAGTCCCTACATTTGCAGTGGGATTTTATGAGGTTGTATCAGTTGACCTTCCCCCTTTCAGAGTTCAAGCAAGTTGAATAAAAGGAATTGTAATAAATATAGCCACAGACGGATTTAAGCACATTTTGTAATCCAGAAAATGGAACTTATTTTAAAGGCAGTTCCTTCTGAATTTTCAGTGAAGGAATTGATAGTGTTTCCCATTGAAATGGAAATTAAATTGAGTTCAGAGGGACAAAGTTTTGTTCTATAAAAGCCTCTGATTCTGAGCCACCATCTTAACAAAGCTTTAGTGATAACAGGAAACGTTTGTTTGTTTGTTTTCTATTAAGAGCAGGGATTTAAGGAAGAAGGAGGGAAGGTGGTGGTGGTACTGCCCTAATGACCAAAGGCCGGCAATTCACGCTGGCCGTCACCCCTCAGTGCTACAGCCAAGTGCAACTCAGAGCAGACTGTGTGGCCATTCATCATATCAAAGCAAGGACATTTGTCTTCAATGTCCTTTGGTTTTGAAGCGCCTTCCTTCTGTCCTTGGTCTGCATTTTTCTCCTGGAAGGCATTTCCCCCTCGGTCGCTTTGACATACCCTCCATGCATAAGGAGAATCCTTCAGATTTTGCAAAGCCCATCTTTCCCTTTTCTTTAAATTTCTCTTGAAAACTTTCCTTAGCCACCATACCTAAAAATCTCTCCCATCTGGGGCTCGCTAGGCAAATACAAGCAGTGACTTCTGCGTTTCTGCAAACCCTCTTCCTTTTATTGTTACCTCACCTTCCCAATCCAGCTGTAAGCTGATTTTGCCCACCCCTTGCACCATGAAAACATGCAGATCTCATGGCAAGGGGTCTCTCCTTTTCACAACCCACTTGCAAGATGCCCTGCACAGAGCCTTAACTATCAGGTCCTCTAGCTGGAGGCACTGAGCTCACTGGGAATTTGCACTGCTCCTGTTACGGAACAAGAGCAAGTGACCTGGCAGTATGTCATGCCCCTCCACTTTCTGCAGGCAAGCTCTCAGCAAACAAACAGTAAATATCCACCTTTTTTGCAAAGTTCTGTTGCTGCTAATCTTGCTCACAAATCCCACTTTGTGTTTTTGTTGTTATTTGCAAAACACTAGGTTCTTCACGGAAAAGCCAAGACTTGGGCACTGAGGTGAGTCCAAGCAGGCTGTCACCAGGCCACCCCTTTCAGATGTCCCTCTGAGGAAGGTACAACTCCAGCTGCCTACCCGTATTTCAATGAAAATCTATAGGCCAGAACACTTTTAGGCATCTCTGACAGCAATACTCTGTGCCAGTAAATAAATCCTAGTTTATAAAACTGACTCATCTGTACGAGGAAGAAGGAAGCCATTTTCCCACTGTGTTTCATCCCTGTCCCTAAATATGCAACACACACCACATATGTGGAGGTGAGACCTCAGTGATAAATTGCAGAGCAATGTGCTACATGAATCTGTATTGCAGCCCCAACAGCTTCCCCTACTCTCTGACTTTTATCCCATCTCTCAGGATTTAATCTAACATTTCTCTGAACAGCCACCATGTAAAAACAGAAAACTAAACCAGAAAGGTCACCATCACCTAAAAAATCCAACCCAGTCACCTGTTAGAGGGGGTTTTTTCCTTCATGCACACAAGAATTACCACAGAACACTACATGGCCAGGTGGTGAGATGAACAAGATGTAGTGCTGGACCAGTTACCAGTTTCTTTATACCACGTAACATCACTGTGACCCTCAGGCTTTTATCCTGCAGCCATACAGAGAAACACAAACAGGGAGCAAAGAACGGCTGTTTGGACGTGGCAGCCTTTCACCACAAGCGTGGCGCAAGATGGGAAAGCAGAGAATCAGACTGTGCAATGTTCAAATTTAATCTTCTGGGGAGAGAAATGAAAGGGCCGTGGCACTGGGAAAGAGAGCTTTCCTGTTTCCTAGTGACACTCCATTTAGATCTGGAAGAGCTCCCAGAAAGGACTTTAAGTATGAGAGACCTTTGTTTTTGAAAACACAATTTTGGCTCTTTCCAGAGGGGTTTTATGGTTTTCTGTGGGCATGAATAACTGGATTCGTGACAAGTCTTTTTCTATCCTTTACCAGCAAAAGGATACAGAAGCTGTCACAGTACTTTTAAGCTTCCAAGCCCACATTGCTCATTTTTCCCTAATATGTTTGATCAATGTAGCATCACCATTATCTGGTGTATACATATTTTCTTTACATTAACGTAGTAGAACCTATGTAATTTGCTTGTATGAAGTCAAATTGTTTTGGGGGTTTTTTGTTCTCTTACAGGGAGCTCTTTTACCTCCTTGTCATGGTTTAACCCCAGCCAGCAGCCAAGCCCCTCCAGCGGGATCGGGGAGAGAATGGGAAGGGTAAAAGACGGAAAACTCATGTGTTGAGATAAAGACAATTTAATTGGGAAAGCAAAAGCCATGCACACAAGCAAAGAAAAACCAGGAATTAATTCACTGCTTCCCATGGGCAGGCAGATGTTCAGCCATCTCTAGAAGAGCAGGGCCCATCACATGTAACAGTGACTTGGGAAGACAAATATCACTCCAAGTATCCTCCCCCCTCTTCCTCCTTCTCCCCCCCTCTTTATATACTGAGCATGATGCCATATGTCCTGGAATATCCCTCTGGTCAGTTGGGATCACCTGTCCTGGCTGTGCCTCCTCCCAGCCTCCCATGCACCCCCAACTTGCTTACCAGCGTGGCAGTAGGAAAAGCAGAAGAGGCCTGGACCCTGTGTATGCCCTGCTCAGCAGTCACAAAAACATCTCTATATTATCAACCCTGTATTCAGCACAAATCCAAAACACAGCCCCCATACCAGCCACTGTGAAGGAAATTAACTCTACCCCAGCCAAAACCAGAACACTCCTGCATCAGACCCCATTGCTCTCAGGATCAGAAAGTCTCAGAGCCCAGGATGTATCATTTAGCAACGACCATGAAGAATTAGGTAGCAGTGAATTTGTAGCAATATAGATAAATATCAGATCATTTACGTGTGCACCATTATTAATTCCAAGAACCAGCAATGAGCTATAATGCAAATCATGTGTTGCATGAGCCTATTGGAGCTGACATCATCCCTTAGAAGTGATGATGCACGTAAGCTGTTGTCAATTATTTCTATCTACATTGCACCTAAACATAGTCCAAAAGGGTGTTTGACTATCACAGTCAAGGCACGGAGCATAATTCAACAGAGACGTTGATGAGACTTTGATACAGTTTTCCACAGAATTCTCCTGGAGAAACTGGCTGCTTATGGCCTGGATGAGGGTACCAGATAGGATCTAAACAAGCTGGATTAATGGGTTGAGGCCAGTTGTAGGAGGTTCAACAGGGCAAATGCTGGGTGCTGCACCTGGGTCACAACAACCCCATGCAGTGCTACAGGCTGGGGGCAGAGTAACTGGAAAACTGCCCAGTGGAAAAGGACCTGGAGCTGGCTGAACATGAGCCAACGTGTGCCTTGGTGGTCAAGAAGGCCAATGACATCCTGGCCTGTATCAGCAGTAGTGTGACCAGTGGGACCAGGGCAGTGATTGTCCCCCTGTACTCGGCACTGGTGAGGCCACACGTCAAATCTTGTGTCAGTTCTGGGCCCCTCACTACAAGAAGGACATTGAGGTGTTGGAGCGAGTCCAGAGAAGGGCTACAGAGCTGGTGAAGGGTCTGGAGCACAACGGTGGTGTGAAGCAGGTCAGGGAGCTGGGAGTGTTTAGCCTGGAGAAAAAGAGGCTGAAGGTGGACCTTATCAATCTCTACAACTGCCTGAAAGGAGGTTGTAGCCAGGTAGGGGTTGGTCTCTTCTCTCAGGTAACAAATGATAGGATGAGAGGAAATGGCCTCAAGATGCACCAGGGGAGGTTTGAATTGGAAATCAGGAAAAATTTCTTTAGTTAAAGGGTTGTCAAGCATTGGTACAGGCTGCCCATAGAAGTGGTTGAGTCATCATCCCTGGAGATATTTAAAAGATGTGTAGATATGGCACCTGGAGACATGGTGTAGTGGTGGACTTGACAGTGCTGAGTTAAGGATTGGACTTGATGATCCTAAAGGTATTTTCCAAGCTAAATGATTCTAGAGTTCCATGATTCTGTGGCAGAGTGATGGCAGCTATGACCTGAAGTCATGGCAGTTGGGCTGGCACCAGCATGGGCATTTGGAGTTTTCTTCCCTGGTATGGACCAAAGAGAACTGGAACCATGTGATTTCCTTAGTACTGGGGACTTCTGTGTCCTTGGAGAGGGGTGAGACATTCTTCAAACATTTTAATAAAAGAAAATGATGATAAGCCATTCTCCAGGCAAGAGTTGTAAATACCACTGTGTATATTGGCTTTTAAAATAGAGACATTAGCCAGAATATCTCAGACTGCGTAATTTAGTGTCTTTTATCATTTCATCTTCTAGTTACAGTACCAAAAGAAGTGATGTCTGGAAGATAAATTCAATGTGCAGAAGAAAATCCCTCACTTAAAATATATTTAATAGTTGAATGGTGTAATAGAAAGGCCAGTTTTATTGTTTTTCCAAAAATGGACTTAAAAACTCAGTATCTCCTGCAAAATGGCTGCGTTTTTGGAAACCAGCTAATCTTTTATGAGTTACAGATCTTTCCCTTCTTCAACGTCATGGGTAGAAAAGTTATTGTAGTCTGAGAATCCCAGTGTATTTTTCATGACACATTGGTGTACAGCAATGGGTTAAGCAGTGGGTTGTTAAACATAGACTACAGTAATACCTATTTCCCAGTAGAATGGAGGATGCAGACTTTACAAGTTTCTAAGGTGAAATTATAACAATGACTTTGACTGGTCTTGAAGCTCTTGTACTGAAGCAGATGTTCATACTTTACCTCCATGTGTGATATAGCTATTGAACAAAATTAAATGGCAAAACAGATGCAGTCGATATGTGATGTATGCAATTTGATGATCTTATGGCAGCAAGGAGGAAATCAGACTTCACAACTCTTAGAGGTCTGCATGTTGCTTGTGGAAGGTTAAGGGCAACAGGTGAAAAAGATTCAGAGGTTATATTGAAAACAGGGTAGTTGGAATGAAAGAAACATACAGGCCCTGCCATGCAGCCTATAGGTACCTGTAAATATCAAAATGGAAACATGTTTTTCACATGGCATGTAGGCAACAGACTGTCACAGAAGACAAGGACTGTGGCAGCTCTGCATTTGTATTTCACCTAAAGAAAACACAGAATTAAGCCAGCAGAAAGTGCATGGCAAATTAACCCTCTCTTAGAGACAGGAAAAATCATCCCAGTGCCTGACCATCTCAGGCGTGTCTGTGTGTTCTGGAGGACAGCCAGACATGCAGAGGCACAGTGAGTGAAAATAAGGCCAACCAGCATGGCCCAAGAGGCACCCGGGGCACCCTGCTCTTGGTAAGACTTGCAAGGGAGATTGCTGAGGCACTGAAAAATTCTTTCCCTTATGAAATACACTTGCTGAGGTGCGAACGATAAATCATCCAGGGAGAAATTTGTCCTTCTGATCTGCCATGCAAATCACACTGAAGTGGCAGGAGTCCAGTGTTTGCTTGGCTGCAGAGCATGAAGGGGACTCAGTCCTCCATGCCTTCCAACACAGCGGGCCAGACCCCATTTCCTCCCACCATCCCATCTGGTTAGGTTCCAGCGCTGCAGGCAGCAGGTGCCTTTGCTACCAGAAGCCAGACTCCCTGTATGCAGTAGGATTATGTATGTCCTGTTTTTTCCTGAGCTGTCATCTGCCCTTGCTTTTGACCCGTCCTAGCGGGCACCCTACATGCCGCAGCAGACTGACCTGTGCATCAGCTTATTGGTGTAAGGTACCAGAACCACACAGGAGAAGTTTGCAATCCACAGGAAGATGTCCCTTATCCAAGCAGTGTAAGTCGTCTGAGGTGCTTCAGTCTCTGTAACACACCTAGAGGTGTCCTGAAGAGTGTGTGTGTGTCTGTGTGTCCATGTGTCTGTGTGAGTCTGTGCAGGGTAGCTGAGTGAAAAGAACAAATTTTTATGCTGCGTGCTCCTGTCTGAGACACACAGATGTCATAGAAGAAATCATGCAGAAGTTAGCCCAGAGACAAAAAAGTATTCCCCACAGGAAGGTGTAACCAGAATCCATACAGCATCACCCGGTCTATGTCTCACCTCCACAGGGGACAGCAGCACTGCTATTTCCCCAGCTCTGCTGGAAACACCTTTCCTCCCTGCTCCTGGAAGGGCATTAGCACTTCATCCCGGTGACACACAGCCATCCTGTGCCTGATGGACCCTCCCAGGCTTGTCTGGCTATGTGTAGTTTCTGACACGGGAGCCTCCAGCTTGTGTCAGCAGTGCTTGTCCAGTCCCTGAGAGCAAGACCTGACACTCAGTACTATTGAATGTCATTTGCTTTCTATTACTCTGGCTTTCAAGGCCATCCAGTTTTACTGCATGGTCAAGCACTGCACTCTGATCAGGGTCCTCATTCCAGCCAACTGGAATACATTTCTCGGAGACTACTGCAAGTGTTTGATTAACAGCATGCGTCAGGATATGGCATCAGTTCCCAGTGTGTCTCCCAAATCCCGCAGCATCACAGACCAATCAACTCACATTGTGCTTCTGGAGCATGGGTTTACCATCAGTCAGTTTCTGCCCAAAAATGGCTCTCCTGCAGCAGCATCCACGTGGAGCTGGTAAATAGGCAGCAGAGACAGCTGGTCAAGAGCTCATCCTATGTCCAGTTGAGATGAAATGGACATTGTAGGCTTTAGGGGGGGTTTTCACCAAGTATTTTCCAAAATAATGTTGATGGATTACTGTCGAAGCATCTCCCCCCTCCATCTGTACCCACGTGTGCTGTACATGGAGGTTGGGGTCCTTGCCTATAGCACCATTTCAGGGTCCACATGTGGAAATGCCAGTGTTTTGATCAGCCATCCTCAGCACAGGTGTAAAAATCCTGATTTAAGTCTAATTATGGCTAAGTAATTATTCCTGAGTCATGATGGCAGGCAGTCCCAATTAACCCTAAATAGACTGTAAGTAGCAAGGGGAGAAACCCTTCTGTAGGAGGAGGCTAAGCTAGAAGGGGCCAAGGAGAGTCCAGACACAAGCAAAATAAATAGAAATCTCTTCAAGCAGAGGATTAGGCTGTGTTATTGCCTCTCAGTTTCCAATTTCAGAGTTCTTGAAGAAGGCAGGCAGAAGGTTGGGCTTTCTCTGCTCTGCTGCAGATGGGGAATGGCCTTGCAGTAGCCCCTGACAAATTAAAAAAAAAAAAAAATTAACTTTATCAGGGTTATTTTCCAAAAGGTGGCTGTTGTGTTGTTACCAGCACCCATATTCTGGTAGGCATGACCACATCTTTTCATGTCTGGCATGTTTTATGTTCTCAACAGAAACCCATCGGACAGCAGCTACCTAAAGGAAATCCTGCCTGATTCCTCCCTGGTTTATTCCTGGTGCAGCCTTATGGCTAGTGTCTCATGACTTTGGGTTTTCTCCCCATCCACAGACCTGGGCTTCTGGGCAGCTGCATTTTCAAGAGCTAAACATAAAGGTGTTCAAGAAGATTTCAGACTCATTAATAATGTTTTACAGTGTTATCTCAAAAAAAAAAATTACCACTTTCCTCAAACATTACAACTAACTTTCTGATTTTAATATACATTTGTCCCATGGGGTTTTCACCCATTAAGATAGATTAAGTGACTATTCTAATGTACAATAGCAGATTTTGCCCTGTGGTTTAGTGGCTGGCTGTGGTTGACTGATACCCAGCCCTCTGAATCCCTGCTGAGTATCTAAGCTCTATGAGCTGCAGTGAATGCATTTAATCTACATAAAAAGAACACAAATTGCATGTTAGCCTTTTTGAGCCCAGTAATCAGTTTTACAGTTTACTTGGTATGCTTTTCCGCAGTCCTAGTGGCTCCAAGGAGGTTCCAAGGATTCTTCCTCTTTTTTTTTCCCTGCCCATCTCACGTAGAAGAAAAGTGTTTGCATTTTGATTGTGCTCATTCCCTGACCCCTGTAATTTAACCATTGTTCATATTTAGTGCTGACTGGAGTCCTGCGGGGCAGCTGATAACAATAATTTGTAATAAAGCATATGCAGGCTCTATTTTTTATCCTTGTTTTCCCTAATAATGCGAAATTAAATTTATTAATTAAAACAGATGAAGTAAAATAGGATTCCAGGGCTGCCAAAATACACGGATTATCCCAGCCTCGCATTTAGGATGATTATAATATTTGGCACGTACAGAGCGCTTCAAAGCGGCATCGCAGTTAATCCTTACCCCACCGCCCCTCTGAAGTGTGCTGTTATTCCTCAATTTGCGGATGGCGATGCCCGAGCTAAGAGGTTGACTCCGGAATGAGCCAACGCCTGCCTGCGCGGGCACAAGCGGCTTGCTGCGGCACAGCCCCCCTCTCCTCCCCCCGGAGTGTGATTTTGGATGATCCGGAGATTACCGGGGAAGCCTGAAGGTCCCCGGAGCTTTTGCAGGGCGGGGGATTTGGAGGCGATGTTCTGAAATGGACTTGGGGCCGGGGGGGCGGGGGTGTTCAGTCGGCACTGAGCACATCCTGACAGGCCTGACAGCAGCATCGTGTGTAGACCACGAGGTGCAAATTGAGTTGCTCGTTTGCCAGCTGCATCATGCAGATGAGGAGCTCATCCCAAAATTACTATAATCCCAAACACATACATGCTCTTCAGGCCTCAGATAAAAAAAAAAGCAAAACTAAACTAACAGCTGGGGAAAAATGTACAAAATAGCCTTTAGATCAAATAGTTCTCTGGCAAAATGTACTCTCAGCTAAATATTTTCTGGGGTAGAGTTGATACCAATGTTGGCATATGAGAAAATATTGTAATCTTCCATCTCCACCCAATTTCAGCTCAGGTAATTCTGATTTTTTTTTTTGCTGTTTTCATGCACAAATATCCTTTGCATGCTAGTGAAACCAAAAAGGAAATTAAACACACCAAAACATGATGTCTTGGCAGCTTTGCAGTTTATTTTGGAGGAGTGCTGGATTTCATGGGGCACTGTAGGATGCAGCTCTCCCTGCTAGGACTCAAGACTGCTCCCTTTCCCTGCACTTTCAAATTCCTGAATGGCAAAATCCTGGTTCCTGACCAGCTCTGGTAAAGACAATGGGAGTGTTCAAAAGCTGGGATTGAGATTGGCCATGGCAACTTTTCTTGTTATGATTTTTGGGCTATAAAAGTCCTCTGCTGCTCTTCAGGAGTGGTGAGGCACCGGCACAGATTGCCCAGAGAAGCTGTGGATGTCCCACCCCTGAAAGCGTTCAAGGCCAGGTTGGATGGGGCTCTGAGCAACCTGGTCTAGTGGAAGGTGTCCCTGTCTGTGGCAGGGGGTTTGAAATGAGATAATCTTTAAGGTCCAACCCAAACCATTGATTCTATGACTCTGCAGTGAGCAGAGTGGTGTGGAAGCATCACACCCCACACAAACTACTGATTCTGCCTAAAAGGCTTGGTTTTACCCTTTTGAGGGAGAATAAAGGGTAACCCTGAAACTGTGGCACTCTGTTGAGTCTGCTGAGAAAATCTGGGGCAGGCAGACCGTGCTGCCCTGCCACTCAAAGGGCTGGGAAGGAGGCACGGTCTGATCTCAAATGGAGTCAGAAGTTGATGATGGGGGACAGGGCTCTGCCAGGGAGTTCAGCCTGGGTATTCCTCGCGCACCACAGGCTACCCAGCAGGGTGGAGGAAAATGGGGTGTCCTTGCTGAAGGGACAGTCATAAATCAGCCCATGACACGAGCTAATGAGGATCATGACGAGGGGTGAGAAGATGAAGGTGGCTGATAGCAGACAAAGCTTATGCGGCTGGGAACACCTCGTATGGTGGGACACTGGCTCATAACCTCTGTTGGCTGTAACGGAGGAGGTTAAAATTATAATCTCCTTTCTCTTCCAAAAATGTCTGCCTTCAGCAGACAGTAAATCCTGGCCGCTTGAGAGTGTGAACTTTGCAGAAAGCTGTGAGGACTTCAGAAACAGATTACATCTTTTTTACCCTACAGGAAATCTTCAGAACATCTGGAGGACAGCTATAAAATTTTCTTATTTTATGTTTTAATTACATTTTGCGATTATTAGGCAAAGCATTCCCTGCCTTAAAGAGAGAAAACTTTGTTCTCAAAATATACAGAAAACTAAAAGATCTATCAAGAGCTGTTTTGGTTGGTTGTCACTTGTAACTCAGTATATTATAAATAATGGAAGAAGGAACATTAAAACATGAGTTCCAACAATTTTCACCAAGAGTCCAACAAAGAAACAGACTATAGGTGTTGACAAGAATTGTTTAGCGGAGAATGATATTGCATAATGCAGAGCCTGTGAACATCAGCTTTACATAAACTTCTTCCATATGAGACGTTAATCAGGATGGAGAACTGAAGGATCTGAAAACAATCAACATTTCTCCTTTCAAACCCCTGATGTTCAGTGTGAAGAGCTCATGGTACCCTGTGTGGTGGGAATGCAGGAGAATGTGGGGTAGCCATGGGCTGATCAGAGGTGGGCACATTTTCTGAGGTGTGTTGGGCCCCACATTGCCCAGGCTGAGCACTGGCTCAGTGGAGAGGTGTGGGAGCCAGTAAAATGAAATTCTGAACTGGGTAAACCAGACCTAAATGAACCTGGGATGGGGGTATCAGTGTTAAATGAATAAAAGGAGGAGTAGAAAGTGCCTGGGAGGTTTAAAAGAATAAATGCAAGGGGGAGGCCAGAAGCAAAGGAGACAGAGTTACACACACATCTTAGATAAACAGACGGTTTGCTACAGTTCCTATAAATCGATGATAAATAAAAACACTCACTAAGTTAATGTAATGGCTATATGCAAAATATGAGTGCATCTTCAAATATACTGATATGAATATATTTCACATGCATATGACTACATATGAAAAAAATATAAGCATATCTTTTGAACTAGAATTTGGAAGGAAGGATTATTTTTCAGAAATGTAAACAACTGTATTTGACAGTTTCCAAGCAAGATTTCAATTTTACATTTTCAAATAATGTTTTCATTGTAAGAAATGCAAAATGCATTTGGAAAAAAAAAAGGCTAGTTGCCCTATTTACCTTTCTATAAGGATCTTGTGGTGAAATACAGTTTGATTGCAAAATATATGCTGTTCCCAAGGGAACTGCTGCTTGAAGGGACTTACTAGCTGTGATTAGACCGATGAGACAATCATTTGCTCTCAGCTTAAGCTAGTATAAAGCCAGAAAAAGTCAATTGGCTTGAAGAACCTGTGTTACAGTCACCTGGTTCTCTTCCTTGGGTGAAAAGGACCAAACCAAGGTTATTATGACCAGAGTATTGCTCTAGCTCAGAGCAGCACACCAGCTGAACACACGGGTTGGTACTGCCTTGCGATGTGCTTGTGCCATGCCCATTTAAACCAGCAGTGACTTCATTTGTTCATGTTGGGGGCAAAACTCAACTTGAACTATGGGGCACATCACGTTCTGAATTAGAATGTCTCTCTTCTTTCGGTCATAAACTGATCAAGGTGACACTGCCCTGGGAAGGCTCAGGGGGCCATGCCCAGATCCACTGCGCCTGCTGTCAGTCTGACATCTCCATCACCTCTGCCCCACCAGGGAAGGCCACTGGGCTGTGTGTACCCCTGCTGCTCACAGCATCTGGCACAGGGGTGCTCCAGAGACTGAGTGAGACCTCTCTTCCTCACTTTCTCCACAGCCCTGCCCATCTGGGCTGGGCCCTGCTCTGCTTTCAGCCCTGTTACAGTGAGTCAGAGATCTTCAGCATGCACAACTTGGGAATGCACCTTTAAGTGCAATACTTCAAATTATCTGTACATTTTTCATGTTTGTTTTTTTCTGGGTTTTTTATTTGGTTGGGGTTTTTTTTGCGGGGGTAGGGGATTATCCCCCTAAATGGTTTTGGGATATATTTCTGGAGTTTTAAATTTTTTTTTCAGTAAAATTAATCTTAAAGATTAATGCAAAGTCAAGCAATCTTCTTTTACTTAAACAAAGTCACTCACATATACTTTCACTCAACACCTCTCGGGGAGCTAATATTTATACATTGAATTCTGCAATAATAGTTTAACTCCAGTGTGCCCGCTGCCCACCACAAATGCCAGTGCTACACTTGCTCTTTCAAGTAACATGGTATATTTGGGACTTTAAGAAAGTGAAGCTAGAACAATCCCAAACTGAAGTGTTTATTCCCACAAATAACTACACAGAGCCGTGTGGGAGTGTCTGGAAGGCTGCAACTCTGCACTGCAGAATGAGGCTTGGGATCAGAAATAGAAGAGAAAATCTCTTGGTTGCCTGTCCAGCTTCCCTCTCCCACTCTCAGGACTGCCACCACATAATCCCAAGCCATGGTCTTTTTCATCTTGCGTGGCCACAGACAAGTGCCTTGGCCCCTCTGGTCTTGGCAACTGTGCTACATAGCAGTTACTTCACCCTGCCAAAAACAAGTCTGAACTGTTTTCCTTTCCCTGACCTTTGGCCAACACTTGCTGTCCTTCTATAAATAATTCCCCACCTTTGTTTAAACTCTTAAACTAAAGGTATTTATTGCTTGTCGTCATATTCCCCAGGATTTTCCTCTCTGCTAAATATTATGGCGATCTGTAGCCACTCTTCATGTCTTACCCTCCCATGTATCCGTCCTTCCCTCTGTCCCTCCTGACCTGACCCCACGGACAAGTAACACACTTTCAGCCAAAGAACAGGGAAAAGGAACTTGTGTCTGGAGGGATGGAGAAAGAAGGAAACGGTGGAGGTGCAGTGTGCAGGATTGTTGTGCACAGCTTACAGAGCCAACCAGATCACCACCATTTTCACTTGAAGAGTAGTGCCTGATCCCATGGAACCCTGCTCCAAATAAGGCTATTATACACAAGCTGCAGGACAGTCAAATTTCATTATCCCTTCTGCAAAACATATGGAGGAAACAAAATGTTGGAGGATACTCCAGTGACAGCTAATGACATTACTGAAATTACTATAAATATCATCTTTAATCTAATCAAAAACAGTATATCGAAAACATTAAAGCTGCAGATGCTTACTGTGCCAGGGGGGAACCAAATGAAGCTTTACAGATGTGTCATACTGTGAAGTTGTATTTGCATAATAGAAAATGAATGCTGGTTGTATCTCAGATTTCTGCTGCTTTTTAAGCCGGGGGGATCTGGACGTTACATTTAGTGAAGATCTTTTTAGGTAGTCAAAGGTTTGGGCAGACAAACAAAACACAAATTATCTGCAGGCCTGACAAAAAAATTCCTAACAAATGGTCACTTTATCCCCTGCTAATTATTACCTGGGCTACTCTGTCATGTACTTAATTAGCATCATTTCTCTTGAAAGCACATTTCACTGAACCAGTGCCGACTGCAGGGTAAGAACCAACAAAGTAACATCAATCAGTTAATTAACTAGCTAACACATTTCCTTCTATCTTAATTCCTGCTTCTGATTTTCATTTAGCTGCTTTTAGGATCTGAATTTTCAGGAGGTTTGTTTCTGGGCAACTGGTGGTAGCGATGTGTGAGAGGGAACCTACCAACAACACCTTCATGATATTATTTTGCTGTTGTAGGGAGAGGTTTGTGGTCTCGGGAGGTCTCTAGCACCACAGGGAACACTTCTGGGAAATAAAAGAACAGGTGTACATTTATTAAATACAGGCACAATCCTGCTTACTGCTGGAGAAATGAAGAGAGACAGCACTACTCCCACCACTGGGCTCAGGTTTCCCCTCCGGTGCTCACAAGAGCAGGAGATGCTCCCAGGCTTCAGCACAGTGCTGCTTCCTGAGATGGAATATTTCCAAAATGGCAGAGGTACGACAACTTTGGGCTTCTACAAGCATGAACCAAGACACGCTGACCGAGCTGGGTGATGCACTGCTTCCCTCACAGTGTGCTCCCCTGTGTCAGCCAAGAGCACTACACTGCTAGGGTTTTTGAAATCTCATTAAAACAGAGAGAGTCTAATAACATTTTCACTTGACCTCATTTCAGGAGAAGGTACAGAGCTAAGAAAAGAAGAACCTGGTGAGGTGTTTTTGTTTTGCTTTAGGTTGTCTGTTTCTCTGTGTGGTCACACCACTCAGCCATGCTTCCCTCAAAGACTTCTTAAACCCCAATGATGTCCTTGCCTGAGCTGTTCTGGTCTCCCAGCAGCCCTACATTCAGCTGCCCTAGCTTGGGTCACGCTCCAACTTCCCTCTTTAGACAGATGAGAAAAGCACTTGTTTCTGGTAAAGCACCTCATGCAGTTGGGCTACATGAGGAAGGAGGTACAGATCCAGCAGCAATGTGTTTTTTCTGCCTCCCACCAGCTCTTTGGAAGCAGATTTCAGGGTTTTCCTGAATGCACCATGGTGGGAATATGCATTAACGAGGCAGAAAAGGGTGATATGGTCCTGGCACCTTGGCATGAACATTGTCCATGGTCACTCTGTGCTCATAAACCCCAGTAGGAGCATTGCACTGAGCAGAACAGCAGAGCTCTGAATTCACAGGGTGGTCAAGGATGGATTTCACTAGACTGCACACTAGATTTTACCTGGCACAAGGCCCACATGTGGGCTCTGCTGAAAAAAAAGGATTTTGTCCTAAAAGATTATGTGCCTGGATTTATTTAAACTGCCATTTGCATGAAGATATTCATTTTTAAAAAAGCATCAGGAAGAGTAAGAGGTTGACTGGAAAAAGGATTTCTGTTCAGCCTTAATTTAAGTGGAAAATATGTTTGTACTGCTGCATGCCAAATATATTAGGATTTGAGGTTATAATATAGAGTAGGTTAATGGCAGTTTCATAATCTAATCTGCTGTTGAATTCTGATTTTACCATCCTTCCTCCTTGGGCTTAGAAAGTCTTTGTGTTTGTGTAAACTCCAGCAGATTGCAAGAGTTCAGAGTTGAAAGCTCAGTGAGTTAAATTCACCATGCTGCTAAATGCTATGCCTTAAGAGCAGTGAATAACTGCAGTGTGGAGTCTCTTATACACCAGGACATCTCCAGCTCCTTGAGCCAGTGACAATCCATCCCAGGGATTTGTGCCCCAGCTCGCATGGGCTGCTGCCTGCACGCCCACATTCAGATAATTCCTCAGAGGCAGGATACACCAGCAATTTTGCTTTTAAACAAAGCTCATTTTCTCCACCTTCAGTGGACAAAGATGTCAAAAGGCAAGTCCGAGAAATGCAGGCCACATTTCATGGTGCACCCGGGCATCCCCTTCTTAGGGGACATGGGCCATGGACAGCCAAGTTCCTCTTGAGAGGACGGCAAGCAGAGAAGATGTGCTGATGTGGGCCCTATGGGGACCCTTGGTATGTGAATCCGACCCTGCAGCATGGCCCAAGTGCTGGATCTCCTCCGTGCTTTAGAGGGATGCTCAGCGTGCTGAGCTCCGTTAGGAGCAGATTTGAGGTGCAGCAGCACTGCTTCGCGTTGTATTTTTCCAGCTGCGTGAGAGGACATGAGCTGACTGTGCCTCTTAAATGATGCTTTTAACTCAGCTCGAGAGAAAACATTGACAGACAGAACGTGGGTTTAGTACTTTGATACTTATAAGGGGAAAGACTGGGAAGAAGGAGGAGGACGTCCGACTGTTTAGAAGGGGAATATTTAAGGAAAATGCAGAAGAAGAAGCAGTCGGCAACTGGTACGCCTAACCTACAAATGTCAGCTCTACAGAATGAGTCAGTCTAAAAATAACCTCCAATTGTCTCCCAGCTACTCCAGCAGCACAGCGAAAGCGCAAGTGGTTGAGAAAAATCACCAGAGGGGGGAAGAAAGATTCTCTGTCTGGCTTTTTTTTTTTTAATTAAAAAAGCCTATGCTTTTAGAAATTTCTGACTAAAAAAATGAAGCAAATACAAGGCTCTCGGAAGTCTAGATGCAAGTTAACCTTGTTTAATTGTATTCATTCCATTTATTTTGCCTCTATTTATTTTACCTCTGAAAGGCAGCATAGGCTGAATTCCAGATATACTGTGCAACACTGTAGATGTAAAACATGGATATCCTTGCAGAATTGCATGAGAATTTCCCCCACACATCCCAGTCTAGACTGCCTTTCCATACTCAATATTTTAAATGAGAATATTGAATATCTCTCTATATAATTTGCATACTTTGGTTTTTTGCAGTCTCCCTGCTCATTTATGCCTTATGAACTATTATTTTCTCTTTTCAGAGGCCATTGAAATACAGTTTGTCTACAGCAGCATTAAATTAATCCATGATAATATGTCAGAATAATTTTGAATGCATGATCCAGAAATGGGTAGAAGCTTTTTCCGTCTGTGTCTGAAGCCACTGCTCTACAACAGATGCACAGTGGCTTCAAGATGTAGTAAGAGCCAGAATAATGCCAACACCGTTCCATCCCTATGCACTTCCATTTGGTATAGCAAACCAACCAACAAATCCAAAAGGAAAGATCTGAGACACATGACTTTGTAAACAAGCAGGCAATGCTGTTGAAAGACATGAAAACTGAATACCTCTCCAATGACATACAGGACTGCTGTTTACCTTTCAGAGACAAAACATGCTGCTGGAGTTTAGAAGAGTTATTTCCCCTATTAATGCTACATAATTCTCTGATTCAAGGTTTTCCTTCCAGCTGGGAATGAAGATGCTATGAGGTTTCTCCGCTCCAGAACAGGTTTTCCAGAAGCTAAGGTTTTAAACAGTTAAGCCTAGAAAGTACCAATTTTGGGGCTTGAAGCATTCATCATCTACTCAGTTATAGTCCCCTTTTCTACTCGGTGACTGCAAAAAAAATCACAGCAAAGTTCCTGACATGGCCACCCAATGTCTTGTGGACCCCAGTGGCATTTGCACTGCCATAAGGGGCAACTCAAAACCAATCAAGCTTGATGATGATGCTGCTCTGGAAAAATCAGTCGTGAGGATGTGGAGGAACACGTTATGAGGCAGGAGGGTGGATGCTGCATTGGAAATACTCTGTGTCCAGGGTGGAATGACGGCAGGGGCTGGTGTCCCTCTAGAAGCAGGTGCTCAGCTAGTGTGTAGTCATAAGTGCTTCTCCATGATGAGTTTGTGCCAGTGGTAAGACCAGTCCCTCTCCTCCTAACACCACGTGGGCAGGACAGGTAAGGAGGACATGAATGACAGTGTCCCACGAGTGACTCTTCCCCGTGGGGAAGCAGTGACAGGCACCTTCACACACATATCCTTCCGTGGGCTGTACCAGGCCAACGCCCCGTGGTGGCACGCTGAATGCATCAGAGCCTGGCAACGGGGGGACACTGCAGACCTGACGGCAGCCAGTCACACATATGGGCACGCTGGAAAGAAGTGGCACAGAGCACTACTCAGCTGTTAATCAATTACTTGAATTTTCCCCAGACTCCCTGAAACCAGCCCCAGAGATGGACTCATACCATGGCAATACAGCTAGACTTGGACAGACCACCAGGTTTGGGCTCCAATTGTTCAACATTTCAATGTTGCAGGAGCTCCATATGTGGCTCGAACGTGCCAGATGGCCTAAGACACACACTATCCTAAATACTCCAACACCTTTCCTGCCCTGCAAAGCCACCAAACACCAGGCATGTAGTAAACACAGAATTGAATCCCCTTGGATGTAAGCTAGTGACAGCAAAATTGAGTACTTGGTTCAAGAGATCAGTTCTCCAGCTTGTGTGGCAAATTGGTTTGTTTTACTCAGTGATACCCACTTCCATAGTTCATTTAAATAACATCTCTCTGGGAGGGCTGATGGCAGGAGGCTTTAGTGACCGAGAGCCAGGACTGTTTATATTTACATCATTGGTCTGAATCCAACAGAGAGAGCCTGATAGTGAAAGAAAATATTAGCCATCTGCCCAATGCTTGACAGCCTTGCTAGCAATAAAATCAAGAATGGATTAGATATGGAGGTTTTCTGAATATCCTTTGCTAGGGTTGGCTTTCCAGTTTGGAGAGGGACTTCCTTAATGAAGCAGAACCATTGGTCCGCTTTCCACCCTTCCCCAGTCGTATCGGACCAGTAGGCAACTCTGGCAGTCTCCAGCAGAGGTGCAGCTTTCATAAACACCAACTTGTTACAAATATTGAAGGGAAAATATTGAAGACAGAGAAAAATGGCTCTGTATAAGCTACTGCTTATTCTGGTAATGCACCACTCTGTTTTTGAATAGATGCCACATAATGTCCAGTACTTATGGCAGCACTCACAAAAGTGCAGTTGGAAGGTAGACCTTGCCCATTACTACATTATTGCAATGTTCATTTTTGCCAAAACAGTCCTGTATTTTAATATTTCTTACATGCATTTGCATTTTGCCACACACTGAAATGCCTCAGCTGTAAAGCTAATACTCTGTAGCCTTAGACCTAAGGTGTGGGTAGTTCCCATACCTGAACTGTCCACACCACCAGCGGATGCACAGGAGGTGGAAGCAGCTGCCTGTGGCTTTGCTTCCCCTTTGTGGTGGCAGCTCCCACAGAGGGACTGCCTTACCTCGGGGACACTGCTCTGCCTAACACACTGCCTTTGAGACCGCTGTTGGTAACGGCAGACCAGTGCGCCTACACGTCACTAGCTAAAACCTCTCTTCTGGGTTTGAGTAGGTAGATAAAATATCTTAAGCATGATTCTGAGGGTGGGTAGGCCTGAGCACAGATGGTGTGCTGCACCCTCTGGAAGCTGTTGGGCTTGTAGAAGAATCCAGCAGCAGGGATGAGTAAGGAAAAGATGTTGTTCCCATGCCCAGATAGATAACATGGCCCATCTTCCCTGGCTTGGCTTAGACACCACGCTGCTCACCTGGGAAGCAGGGGGAAGGGCAAAATGCCACACCTGGGGCAGGCAGTTTGGTTCCCTTTGTCCTCTGCTCTTCAGACAGAGACCCCCAGCCCACACCTGTGCAGGTGTGTGTCGGAGGGCACACGTATGCAGTGCCTTTCAATAAATAGCATCCCTTGCTTCTCACATCGAACTCCTGTGGCAAAAAGTTTGCACCACCTTGTTTTTATTGTGAGCCTTGGCCAGAAAGGTCCCTACCACAAGTGATGGACTTACATCGTACCACCTACATTTCATCATGCAAGGCAGTAATAAATGCACAGAGGAGTACCATGCCTCAGGACAATTTGAGCACTGTGCAAAGGTCACTCTCTTCAGACCCTAATTGTTCAGCAAAAGTGACATTTAAAATGCATATCATTAAAATCATAACAAATTTATTTACCTTCTTTCTTATTGGGATTGTTTCTGCATACATTACACATTTGATATATTGAGTGCTCTGGAGGTCAGGATGTGTTTGCATCATAAAGTAATGTCTCGTGGAATCACGGTGACACAGGCTGCCAGGCTCTGAATATTACTCATGCCCTGGCTGCTCTTGTAGGAGCTGTCACAAAATCCCAACAGCCAGAGAGGGCCAACACTCCCTGAGCCTCGTAGGAAGAGAGAGTGGTGGCTGCTTGCAGATGAACAGGTAACACTGCAAAAGCGGCGGGCAGATAATATTGCAAACACTTCTGGAGAGCAAGAAGAACATTGCAGCAAGAAGCACACGTGCATGTGCATCTCTGCCTCAGTTCTGAGCCATTTGTTCAGTGCTAGCATTGGCTCACATATAAACACACGCATATACCTTTTTTCCATCATGTCTATGTGTGTGTATCACTGTGCCTTTCTGTCTCAGAAGACAACATTCAAGCCAATATTTTTTAGGAACTGAATATGCTGCTCATTTAACATGTCTAGTAGGTCAGTCTCACTTGCCTTTAGACGTCAAACACTGCTTTTTAGCTTCATCAGCCTGAAAAACACATTCACCATGAGAGCTATTATCATAGTACCTCTATGTTTCTATTTGCTATAATATGATTAGTTGAAGGCAGACGAGCTAAAAGCAAGTTCGAATAGGACATAATTATTTCAGGTAGTCTCAGTTTTCTCTATTTCACTTATGAGCACCCATTTCTTTTGTTCATGAAGTTATTTACCTACCTTTATAATGTCCTTTGGGACACTTGGATTTGTGTGCCATAGAAGAGGAAAAAGGTTTTGTGACTATAATCATGGCAGCTTAATGTCAGTGCCAGAGGCTGAAGGAGATCTAGCTTGCCTTCTAAACTGAAGATGAAACAAATCTAACTAGTTATTCCTCCATGTGCTTAGCTCTCTTCCTTACACAGAGACTGTGGAGGGCTGAGGAGTCATATGCTCTTCTAAAGCATGCAGAAAATGTTTACTTGCTGCTTTACAAGGCCTGAACCAAAGCCTACTGGATTCTTTCCAATCCATTGAATTTTAGTTGTTTGGTTTTGTGTTTTTTTTATTAAAGCTGGGAGAATGTTTTCGGCAAACAACAAATTTGTCAAGAAATGTAGTTTTGAAGAAGCAACTTGCAGGATTGAGTCCAATTTGGTAAACAGATTTAGCTGGGAAAGAAATAGAAAGCATTCATAAGAACATAACTGAGACTTTCCATGTTTTTCTTTGGAAATTATATATTTGTTCCACGTGTGACATTATTTAAAAGCTATAAAAAGGAATCTAGGCTGGCTAGACTGTATAGAAGAATCTCTTCTTTTTCTTTGTTTTTCCAGACTGGCCACTGAACAGATGTGTCCTATGTGAGTGAGATTACTACTCTTTTCCATCCCATCTTTTCTATTTGTATCACTTTTACTTGCTTCTTGCTGCCTATCTTCATAATTTGCAATGTGTTTCCCCAGCATGGATTCAGCTGAACAGATTCTAAGTTACTAATCTCCAGATTTATCCCACCCAAAACATGCCGCCATTGGCTGGCAGCAACACCCTACATTACAGCTCATGCAAAATGTAACAAATACTGGTTCTTGCTGTACTTTCCCATATTGATCTCAAAGCACACTGTAAAGTAGACTAGAGGTAAAATCTGGAACCAGTGTGACCCTTGCAAATGGGCCAAGTGTTATTGCCTCTTCACTTTGTGTAGGGAACAGTCAAGAGCCAAAATGGACTTGTCTTGCACCATGACAGAGTCTTCAAGGTGTAACCCTTCAATATTTCAAAGTTGCTGCCACATAAACCTACAGGTTGGTATCCCATGCCTCTGTCAAGCAAGAGTCCCTCTGATCAAAGCAAGTCAGGTCAGCGAGTGTTGCATTTTTCATGCTGCATTGAGCTGTCGCTGATCCTGGCAAATGTGTGAAGAACACTCCCATTTGAGACCAGGATCAGGCCCAAAATTCTTGATTTTCCTGGACACTCCCTTTCTGAGGTCTGCAGTCTAGCTCCTAGACAAACCTTGCACAAGGACGGAGGGGTGGGGCGGACAGCTTTTGCAGGTGGGAAGGCTGGCATGTGATAAACATCCTTTTCCTAACCGAGCTGTGACAGTTCTGGCAAGATCACTTGGTAGCCAACTTGCCGCCCTGGTGCTGCTTGGGAGGTGGGAGCACAGGAGCGGCTCCCTGTGGAGCGGCTTGGCTTGCTCTGCCAACTGGGAGCAAGCTCAGGAGCTGGCTGCCCTGCTGGCTTCCATTGACTGCAGCTGCTTGTTTGCTCTCAGCAAGGCTGTGTCTGGAAAGCCTGTCCGTTTGACCTGTCTGCCTCCTTCCTGATGCTGAGCTCCTTCTCAGCTGCCTCATTTCCTCCCTGCCATCCTGACAGAGGCAGCCTGAAATCTCTCTGCCTATTGGGCTTCCAAGTGACTTTCCACCTACTTAATCTATCATTAAAACTTAATGCGAGGTCTTTCCATAAGAAAAGAAAAGATTGAGGAAAAGGGCATTCCTTTCCTTTCATGATGTTGTCTGATTTTTAACAACTATGCCCAGATATTTGTTTGACAGCTTTAAATCAAGAACTCAATCAAAAGCCTGTAACAACCCTGCACAGGAGTTTCCCTGGGACCTTGACTCACTCTTTCTTTCCTTTTTTTTCTCCTTCTGCACAGCAGGAGTGAATGGCATAATAGTGGATATTGGAAATGAGTTCTTGAACAGTGGAAGGACCATCATTAGTGCTGACAAAAGCAGCTTTTGAGGCTGAGCCAAGATCAAATAAGTGAGAACTGGTAGGAGAAGCTGGCATAGCTTATGGATGTGAGGTTCAAGTGATCACTTTTTTGAATCAATTAACTTTTGTGATACTCTGTATAGATGGCTCTAAGATGAGGGTTTCCTTTTGATTTAAGCAGAGATACCTTTGTCTGAAATTATTAATTATTTCTCCTTGAGTGGCCAAGAGGCTTCCCCTAATTTAGTTCCAAGCTGTTTAACCCTAGTCATTTCCCTCCCCTCTTTCACAGCTCCCCCACACCCAGACCTTCCTGGTGAAAGCACCTACAAGCCAACCTTACACCAGAAGGACAAGGACACACTTTCACACGTTTTCCTGTGAAAACAGAAGAGGAAAGAGCTGGACTGCTCTTTTCAAGAGGGAATTTGTCATTATATCCCTGCATCCACAGCCAAAACGTGCACTGACCAAAAGGACCCTACTTTCACCTTCATCCATGGAAGAATTTAATTAATCTTTCTATATTGGCAGGCGAACAACATTTCCTAAAGAGAAAAATAAATGTTAATTTCCAGAGGTAATTAACAGTCACTGAATGAGACTGAAGGGCTTTCATTAAAATTACCAATCAGCTCAAATTTGGAGAGATTCTCTCCTCCTCATTGCTTCTTCATCTCATTCAGCCAGTCCTGCTGAATTAGTGCCTAATAGAGTCTCAGACATATTCATATCCTGTCAAATTTCCATCCTCCCAAGGAACTGTCCCTTTCAAATGGTAATACAGAGGGCGTATGATGTGCACTCGTTGCTATTTTGGATTTAACAGCTGGCTGCGTTGCACTAAGGGGAGCTGTGGAAACTCAACTAAGGGATGTGTGTGTGTGTGTGTGTGTGTGTGTGTGTACACATCTGTGTGTGTAAACGCCTACTCCTTTGCAAATGATACCATTTATCTTAAATAATGCTCTCTTTATAACTCATTGCAAGAGAATTCTCTTTTTAGACCACCACGGCTGCTGAAGGGGGGAGAGTGGTTCAGCTTTACAGCAACCAAGAGCGTGGTCTCGCCCAGGACCCAGCTGTGCAACCCCTTTCTCACACGAGTTTCCACCCAGCAGAGAACAAGGGCCACCATCAGTACTGGGTCATTGGTGGCCCTTGTCAAGACCAAAGGGTTTAAGAAAGGCTGTCTTCAGGCTCTCCTCACCTTGGCCAAGGGAAGGGCAGTCCCAGGGATTTACTGGTTTTTACAAAGTTTCAGATGTTCTCAAGGCAGCTCAACACAGACATCAGAGTGCCTGGGCAAAGGGGCAGATAGTCTAAGGGCTGATCTCCACAGAGCGGTGTTAGGACAGAAATTAGGAGTCCTTCAAGGTCACTGCAATATAAAAGCTTCCCTCCTGCTTTGTAAATATTTTGGGTCTGAGCTGAAGATATGTGGTGTTTGCCAGGACATTTTCACTGGCTCCAGCTGGATCCAGAGTACCTGTAATATGGACATCTCAGGGGACCTCATGGTGACAACTAACAACGAGAATTTCTAGTAAAACCTTTCTGTGTGCTGTGCCAGGGCACTTCTGGACACAGCGTTAGATGGGCACAGAGCATGACCTCTGTTAACAATATACACTACATGAAAGCTAATAATTCTGTCCAAAGCATATTCAAAATAGGATGCTTGAAGCAAAACTAATGCATTATTCACTGCTTGTTGGGAGTACAAGTACATAGAGATCGACATCTGAGCCTTGGGCCTTTTCTGAGATGTGCTGTACATGGGCTCAGTGGGCTGATTGGCAGTACAGTGACCCTTACTGCCATGGATCTTTGATTACTAACACCATTTAAAATCTTGCTCTGTGATCAAAAAAAAAAAAAAAAGTGTACATATTCATCTTTGCTTTCTAGTCACATACAGTGATGAGAGATATTTCTAATGCTGTATTCATTTCCTTGGTGTAAAATGTGCCCTTTTTCCACCTTTACATTAAATCAGACAAATATTTGGCAAAAATCACAGGGTGAAATAGTGCAAAAATTGCCAGTGTCTCAGTAGATAACTGAACACAATTCTTAACAGAAAACTGGCATAATCAACTCCAACACAATATGCAGGTCCTGCTAGCATAATGCTTCTCAAAAATAAAAGACTGTAAAAGAAGGAGGAAAATATGTTTGATATACTCGTGATATAAAAATAATAATCTTTGTAAAACAATTCAGCAGCCCCTGTGAGAGCAGCATTGTAGAAAAATCTTTTTGGGATCTGCCTAATTGCCTGTAGACAGTCTGCAGTATAGACACCTGCTTCTGAACTAATCACTCTCTGCTCCTTTCGTGGTCAAAAGAGAAACACTGACACTTGGGGGAGTGATTTATTCTTCCTAAAGTAGAAGTCTAAGAAAGGTCAAATGAATTGTATCCTAAAAGTGCTTATTTCTCCTGGCTGACCATAAAGGTTGAAGAGTGACTAGCTCAGATGTAAATTAATACACTGTAGACAAGCCTGTGAGTTGGTGGAGAGGTGGGGAATCCAGAAATGCATCCCTATTCCCCTATCTGCCACAGTGGAAGGGTCTATAGAATAAAGACAGATAACTCCTCCTCCTCTTCTCCAAAGTTAAATTTCCAGATATTTTTGGTTCAAGGTGTTTTGCCATACATCACCAGAAATGGTATTGTATGCCCAGACCTGCCCCACAATATCCTGTCAAACAGATAAACTTCTTCTGCAGGTGCTGCTGCAAACAAGTTTTGGATCCCAGCAGTTCCAGCACGTAAGCCTGATTTATAGTACTGGGGAATCCTTCTTGGAGCCAGAAGCAGCTTGACTGGATCCCAATAACTGCTGAACAAGGTCTGTCTTGTCTAAAAGGCTTTGAGGCCAACTTCTGATCCTAGTTGATCTTTAAGTGCAACTGAAAATTGGCTTCGGTAGCACATCTTTACTATGGCAAATTCTCTTTAAAACCTTTGGGAGGCCATCGTGGGACCCACTTTCTGCTAGAAAACAGATTGAACTGTAAAAAGCAACATACTTATATGCATTACTGTTATTCAAAGTTCTCACTTATCATTAGCTTCCCTATAGCTTAACCTTTTAAAAAGCCACATAGTCATGCACCTTGCTTATCTGTGATATCTTTGTTCTTCTCACTAAATGTTTTCAGGATGTTCAAATAACAATATGATTTCTAATGAATGCTCATACATTTAGTTGAAAAGAGAAACAATTGTGAGAATGCTGTTACTTGATGTGAGTGTGCTTGATTTCAATATCCTTGAGCTTGTACTTTTCATGTTTGATTGCAGAAACTTTGCCTAAAAAGCCTGCAGTTGAAGTTCAGATGACCTCAGAAAAAGGCAATTTTTAAATGTTAAAGGAAATCAAATATACACTCGTATCTGTTAACATGTGCTCCCAGTATAAAATAATTTTAAAAATACAACTAGATCAGGCTGACAATCACTGCATCAAAACCCAGTACGTACTATGATCACATTACAAGCAACAAAGCTGAACTTGGTGATTTATGATAATATCAGTAAAACCTCTTGATATATTTAGCAAGTGGTAATGGTAAAGGTTATAATTCCTCTGAGGGACAATAGTGATGAAATAAACCACGAGGGTCAAGTGGATTACGACCTTGTGAAAACTCAAATAATGGAGATGGAGCTTTATAAACTTCCTTATAATAGATAATGCCTTAAACAATTTAAAAGCTGCTCAGTACTCAATTTGGACTTGCCACAGGCTTACTACTGCCTATATATTATTGGAGGAAAACCTGAAAATTACTTGGGTCACTATGAATCTTGCATCTGCTCAGAACCCCCATTTTAGGTGCAATGAGCGTTCTTGCTGGGCTCTGAATATTCCCAACAGACAGTGTGTGCGCACTCGTCTGTCAGTTCTACCCACCCAGCATTTGTAGTGTGGGTGTTTATGTAGAATTTAAAGCTTGCAACGCATCCTGGATTGCTATGTTAGTAATCACACCTGGCAGCATTAATTTTGTTACTGTATAGTACTATCACAGGATCAAAGTGTTTGTACAAGATCAAGTGATAGGCGAGATGAATGACACTGCCGACTGCTTTACGTGCTTGGTGAGAGGAAAGAGTGCAGCCCTTTGGCATGTGTATCAGCACAGGCAACACACAAGGTTCATGTAGATCCTCTCTATAGTTACCTTAGACACCCAATTTTAGAACACAGTTTATATGGAAGCTCAGAAGCATCACATACCTGAATTCGTGTTGAGATTCAGGTGGAGGTGGAGCAACATGACAGGCAAATGGTGACTATCCTGATCTACCTGAATACATTTTCCTGCATAAACAGTGTGAAAATAGTTTATGGGATGAGTCCCAAAAAAGACTAGGACCATGAGTCACTTGACCAAGGTCACTCACGTACATAGTTTGGGCTCCTTCATTTTCATTCTTGCTGTAGTTTGCCTCCTGTGTGGCAACCCACCCCGTCAGAGCTATTTTTTTGTACCAAGATACAAAACTGAACTGGCAGATTCTGGAGAAGTTGCATGAATAAAGCAGTCCAGGTTGAGGCATACATGTACAGATTTATAAATTAATGAACAGAAAAAATTCCTCTGCCAGAAACACAGAGAAGTGTTTGAGACCATCCTATCTCAGCTTCAAAGACATGGAGGAGGAGGGAAGACAAGAAGACAACACAATGCTTTACCCACTTGTGTAACAGCACTGACAATGGCAGGCCTGGGAGGGCATCAGTCTGAAAGCAAATGGGGCAATCAGCTGCCATTGAGAGAGGGATTTTTGATTGATTTTAAATTAAGGTCACTGTCCCCAGGCCACAGCTAGATTTGATTATTTCTGTCACATTTTAGAAGAGTGACAGAAACTTCTTTGCAACCAGTGCTCTCTCTCTTTAGTGACTCAATGCATAATGATGGGTTTTCCAGTGGGTTTTGATGATTCCAACTTCCATGATGTGTCGCATGTTGCTACAGCAGTGACATTCTCTGACTGAAAGCCACTCATCCCTTTCGGTACTCAATTCTATGCAGTAAGGGCATTAGGAAAGCTGTGGGCAGCACAAAATGAACACAGATATGACATTAAATCTGAGAGGTGTATTCACTGCTGGCAGGTGACCAGTGACTATCAATGTACACTGAGGGGAGAGTGCAAAAACAGAGCAAGCCCAGCCATGAACCATTTGTCCTGGAGGAACCTTTCTGAGTAAGCTGTGATTTGGCTGCTCTCTGTGGGTTTCTCTTCTGTAAATTCATTTATTCTCCCCTCAAAATGACATCAACAACCTGCTGTCAGATGGCAAAGGGCTCCACAGCTGTGTTTGCATGAAGAATCACCTCTGTAGCATCAGGCGGCCTATTACCTTCATTTAATGGTTTTCCTTGTTGTGCTGGAAGCCAGGGCCAGCAGTCCCTGTTCACCCTCTCCATGCCGCTTGAGATTTGAAGAACATCTCTCACATCTCCTCTCAGGTGCCTCTTGCCAGTCTGCATGTACCTCAGAAAACCCTTTCAAACCATGGATCATCACTGCTAGCCTCCTCAGAATCTTTTCCAGCTCTGCTGTGTCCTTTTTGAGAAGGTGAGACCAGAATTCCAGCAGTATTAAAGTGCAGGTCCAGCACACATTTTGCAATGTAAAATCTGTTTTCCTCTCTGTTGCTTTCCTTAAAAGTCCTGACATTTGAGTCACTCTTTTGTCCACATTGAGCATGAAGCTGACAGTTTCTCAGCTGTGCTTGTCCCTGGGCTCTCAACCTGGGGAAAGTGATGGCCAAAATTCTTCTGTGTTGATGGGCAAGAAATAAATGACCAACTGCAACTGTACAGTTGTGCTGTCTGGGAAAAGAAACCAAACCACCTTGGAATAACTGTAGTGGATGTTAAATCCCAAGATGCTACAAAATTCCCTCTCAGGCAGCTTGACCTAAATTCCTATGGGCAATGAGGAAGCCACATATTTGGAGCATTTGAAAGAAAACTAGACAAATGCCCATAAATTACTGTATGGGGGACATTCCTACTCTCTTTTGGAAGATGGATTAGGCAGATGACCTACTAAATTTTTTTTCTTCTTTCACTAATTCCTACGATGTCACGAGTGCGTGTGCTTTACCCTTTCTTAAATCATAATCTGTTTGATCCAGCACCAGTCAAAGGTTTTGAAAAGCCCATTAAACCACAAGAGGAAATCTCGAGCGGTTTGCTAATATCAACAGAAATCCAGATGGAATTACAATCATCTTTTATGTACATTCGAGGGCATATTATGTAATACTAGCCATGGATTTAGTTTAATGTACCGCTCCTTCCAATAAGCTGCTGGCGACACTTAATAGCGATTTGAAGCCTACAAAAAACTCTTTTGCCCTTGACAAGACCGTTTTAGAGCCCAGAGCCTGAGGTCAAGGGGCTTGGGATATTCAGAGTCTGATGGGAAAACGGGGACAAGGGAGAGTGAGGACGGAAAGGACAGGGGGTGGAGGGGGAGGAATGAAATAGAGGGAAAGAGGTGGAGTGGGAATAAAGAAAAACAGGAAGTCAGAAACGTGGTCAATCCGAGATAGATGCAGAAGAGACAAGGTCAAAACTTCAAGCAAGCAAGGAGCAGAAAATCCATAAGATTTATGAACAAGGATAACGCTGTCTGCTGCAGCATCCGTCCGGGCTGCTCCCGGCGTGGCTCCGCGGGACCCGCCGTGCTCCTTATCCCACGCATCCCTCCGCGCCGGGAGGCAGCGGGGGGCGGGGCCAGCGCTGGCGGGCGTGGTCCAGGTTGCCCGAGCCCCGCCCCCGGCGCTGG